>CAKAOH010038288.1:56063-90107 GCA_916701665.1 Sebastiscus tertius | reverse complement strand
CGTGCATGCACGCACACTCCACACTGCAGAAGAGTTAGTTTAGCTCTGAGAATATCTAGTGAATGTTCAGTGGACGTTTGTGCAGAAATAACTGCTGCAGCTCCTCCAGACCAACAGAGGTTTCCCGTGTTTTGTGAAGTGACAGGGCTCCTCAGAGAGAAACGTTATCGTCTCCGACCAAAACTCTGGTGTCTCCCCCGTTCCCTCCGGCCGCGGTCGGGAGGCTGAGGCAGGAAAAGCCAACACTAGGATCAGCATTGATTCATGGAGAGACCTTGGTCTGGTCAGCTAACATTACTGCCAAGCAGCTGAAATATAGAGTGATATTGTGGTTTTAGCTGACGTGTGTCGCCTCACTGTTTGGAGTGATGCTCGTTCATGTCTATGTAGAGCGAGCCCAAGCGCGAGCCCGAGCAACAGGATGCTGACTTTCGTTGACTTAACGTTCACAGGTGTCGCTGTTAACAAGCTATTTCTGATTCTTACAAATAGTCCCTTTAATATTTCTTTTAACTGTTTAACCGATAGCCTTAAATCGGTTAAAATTCTTAATGTCGGTTAAACGGTTAATTATTGATATCCCTACACTCCTAGTATATGCTGCCTTATATACTGTGGGTTTGCACTTATTCAGGTAGGCACATCCTGATTGGCTGGCTAAGTTTATGCAAATTTTCAGTGGGCAAATACATGCGTGTGATTGGAGGAGAGTATTATTCGTAGATTCCAGTAGAGGTCGGAGCTGTGTGAGCTAGAACTTTCTCAAAAAGTGGAGGTACTACTTTCATTTCCATGTGCCATCCCGTCAAAAGAACCCAGAGCTCTCATCAACATCAGTCAACTGTGTTTGTGCTTGATACAGAACCCTGAAGGCACCAATCCAGGAAGAGGGCATTCTTGCCCTCACTGCATCTCCATTTTTTCCACAAAAAGGGGCAATAAGTGAACAGAGAGCAAACTTCCAGATATAATTAAGCCACATATATTCAGTTTCACAGACTGTTATAGAGTCGCTCCCTTCAGCTTGTCCTCCTTGGCAGCCACAGACTACATCCAAGGACTTAAGTCCACATTTATCCCATGAACCGGCCCCAGAGCATCAGGGATGGGCTCTTCATTACCATGTATTCTAATGTGTCTTGGTGCCTTAGTACATCCGTAAATCGTCAACTAATTCGGAGCATTAGTATGATTAACAAAATAAGAACATAGTCTAAAGCTGGGCATACACTGTACGATTTTAGAAATGTTGTGTACTTCCTCCTCCTGCTGTACGTGTAGATCGTTTCAGATGTAAAGCCAAAGCTCATGATTTATGTGCTCACGCTGTACGTGTAAAATACAAAAAAACACGGTCGGTCGGTTCCTGCGGGCCGTTCTGGCTGTTGACCGTTGTCAATAAAGATTGGTTTGAAAGCTCCGAGGCAGGTAAAGTGTGTTTGCTAGTAGAGGTCTGTACGAGTCACAATGTTAACAAGGCAGAAACGTGGTGCCTTGATCATCTGTGCCATCCTGTCTGCTGAATCGTCTAAATAAAAAGAGGCAGCGGCATAACGTTATATAGACAGGTAGGTGGCTAGGAAGACGTTGACAGTATATCTTGTCCATTTTGCAGAGAGAATTGGAGGTAAGCCAGCTACATTTTACTAGCTATATCTATTGTAGCCTAGATTGTTATCTTGATAGCCACGAAAAAAAGGCACTGAAGTTGGGGAATCGGCTCGTGGCTCTGCTTCAACTGTGAGAGAGCCTGTGGTCAGAATAAGAAATCAGAAATTCATCTGACCATCGGGAGGAGTTAATCTGTCCTCGTCCCCCCTGTAACATTTTGCCCACCGCACCGCAAACAAAGCTGAAATTTGGTCCAAAATGGACCGAAATTCGGGTCAGAAACGGGCTTAAAATCACACAGTGTATGCCCAGCTTAACGGCCACTTTGTTGAGAGAATGGTGTTTTTGTCATGTTTGGTTCATCGGTGCATTCATAAGCTTGTGTGTATGCAGGAATGTGTGTCGATCATCATTAGTTGACGGGACTCACCATCATTGGCGTGTCGGACACAGTCCTGGAGGACGGCGTGCCACTTCTGCTGCTCTTTCTCCGTCACCACACAGAAGTAGTAGTGATGGGCGTAAGGGTGCCAGAGGATCAGAGGGAACTGGGTGGCGCACTTAAGGAAAGGGGAACTTCCCACCTTGGCTTTCACATCTGGAAAAATACACACATCATAAAACACACAGGAATTAGTTTGAACTTTCTGCATGTCTTCTGCAAAATGCAGTATGTTATAGTTCCCATAATCAATGTCTTTACATGCCTTTTAAGAAGTTAATGTAGTCTTGATTACTACTGCAGCTTCTGTGGTCAAGCATCAATCAAACCCCCAGAACATACTTTTAAATGTGTCAAGCTGTGTTGCACACACACATCGGGCTCCACGGAGCGTCCGGAGGCAGTGCAAAAGCCCTTTGGATGCCCCTATGGTAGGTTAAACATGATAAAGTGCCCTCTGTGGTGGCCCAATGTGCACAGAAACATATGCCTTCTAGAGTGCCCTACCAGTGGAGAAAATGCGATAGAGTGCCATATACTGTAAGCTGGCCTATATGCTAGATATTAAAATAATAATAATAAAAAATGATGACAAAATTATAAGCATAAAATGTTGCAGCTTCAGCATCTTCTCCCCTCTCCCACCTCCACTACCATCCTCCTCCTCACCAGGTAGGCTGCTGCTGATCAGATCCAGGTATTGCTCCAAAGATGTCAGCACTTTGTAGCCGGCACAGTTGATGGTTCCTTTGGGATGAAGGCGTCGGTCATGGGACTGGTAGTTAAGACGGGGAGTAGAGTTAAAGAGTTAGACAGTGATCAAACCAGTATCATCTAAAACAGGCTGTACGGACTAGCGTTTTGTCCCCTCACCGCTTTACTGTCGTAATAGTTGATGTTGTAGGAGTCCGGAACAAAGAGGAAGTGGTTCCTCCATTTCTTGTTCTCCTCTAGATACTGAAAGAGCGAGCCGGAGAAGATGGATTTGTTCTCCAGAGGGATCTGTGAGAGATGACACATTTCAGATCAAACCTTATACACCACAAAGGCAAAAACACTCATTTTCATGACAGTACACTGAACAGGCGGGAGGAATTAAAGCTGCAGTGGGTAGAAATGGAGCAAATATATTTAAGAAAACTGAACTGTAGAAACAACAGCAACTTATTGATAATAGCAAGATTACACCATTGAATTTATTGAATTAAAGCAGTTGTCAATTAAAGAGACTGTTTGTAACTTCTTACACATATAAATCATTGCGGGTCGATGTCTCATGCGCGCTCACGTGTGGCTACGCCTTTCAGACTCCAAAAACCAAAACCCAAAGTTCTATCTAGTGAAGCCCGTCTGTTAAACAGTGTCAACTCTTCCTGCTCCAGCCTCCCGACCGTGGTCAGAAGACAAAGGGGAGACCGTAGCTTTGGTCTCCAGGACCGGAGTCTCTGCTGTACTCTGCTCCTCTGCCTGCCTTCACTCACACACCACGCTCGTTCTCACTCGCTCTCTCGCTCCACTCTCACATGCATGCGTGCACACTCCACACTGCAGAAGAGTTAGTTTAGCTCTGAGAATATCTAGTGAATGTTCAGTGAACGTTTGTGCAGAAATAACTGCTGCAGCTCCTCCAGACCAACAGAGGTTTCCTGTGTCTTGTTTCCTGAAGTGACGGGGCTCCGCAGAGAGAAACATTATCGTAAGATAAAAAAAATAGGAGTTAATAAGTCATAGTATTGCCTAACTATTCTCAAAAAAAATAACTTACTGTGGCATAATTTTGACTTAAAAAGTCCAAATTTGGACTTTTATCTTAGTTTTGAGTTAATGTGAATATGTTTAACATTTGATCTACTTTCTTTTCCTGGCAGGACTGGGCTTAAATCATTTTGTGTTCAATCATGCCTTTAAAACAAGTTTGAAAACATTTTTGGCAGGTTCTCGGTCTACAGGTTCTACACTGAGTTATCTGTGTAATCTGTGCTCCAGGGCTCACAGAGCGGTGGAAGAGGATGTTTTACCTTGCGCTGTAGTAGCTGGGATTGTGGGCCACCTCCTCCTTCTATGTCAAAGCGAACTTTGTTGAAGAGAGCCACTGCATACTGCTGCTCATACAGACGCCCAAACTCCCCCATCACCTCCCTGGTCCGAGCTGAAACACACACACACACACACATATACATGCACACACCGTTAGGACAGTAGTGGCATTGTTCAAGAAATGTTCTATATTAGGGTCTTAGGCATTTCTCATATTTACACAATGCAATGCAATGACTGTATTGCTCATTGTTTTTCACATTGGGTTTCAAACAATGAACATTACTGCTTCAGGGTCTGCCAACATGGCTATACGGTAGACTTTGTCAATATGAATTTTAATCAAGACTTTTTATCAGTGTTATTCAGAGGAGATCAACAAATACAGTGACTCGGGAAGATGTTAACCAATGAGTGAGAGGGAATCAAGAAAGATTAACCCCCTGATACCCGCAGGATCGTAGGCGATCCCAACCGACTTTACTGTCTTTCAGAGACTGTAGCAGGTTCAGTTTTAGAGCAAGAGTGAAGGTAGAGATATCATATGAAAGATGATAGCTTGTTGGGAAGGAGACTAAATAATCCAAAGTTTATTTAAGTTTATATAAATTTTGAGGAAAAACTGGCAAGGCCATTTTCAAAGGGGTCCCTTGACCTCTGACCTCAAGATATGTGAATGTAAATGGGTTCTATGGGTACCCACGAGTCTCCCCTTTACAGACATGTTCACTTTATGATAATCACATGCAGTTTGGGCAAAAAACATTTTTTTATGTTAATATTTCTACATACTGGGGTCCCTAAACAGTCTTGGAATTGAATAAATTGGGTATCACTGTAAAGCTGAGACTCTTGTGGATCCAATGAGCCCAACTGTATTCATGTGTGATGATGTTAGTCCCTATAGTAGCCATTTCATTGTGGTGAGACCATTTTTTGAAATTTGACCTCACTGTACACATTAACTGTTGACCTGCTATCTCCCCATAAAGACCTCCTGTATCCTCCTAAAAAAGACAAAAACGGGTCTATTGTGGGTCTCAGACGGTTAACAGAGAGGAAACATGATAAATACCGTCAAAAAGTGTTACTCCACTGTGATGAACACGGCTTTCCACAAGGATATGGGGTAGCCAGAAATTGTTTTTGTAGTAGCCCGTCCAATGAGGATGTCCCGTCTGCATTATCAATGCAATTGTCTATTGATTGCTGTGTTTTGTGATCAATTATTTTGCTGATATTTGTCAAGGCAACTCTCCGCTTTCTACTCGGCAGCACACAACCTCTCAGCTGAGCATGCGCACACACACATTCAAATAGAGCATGTGGGGCAGGACTACTGCTGCAAGGTTGTATACCTCCGCCAACAAGTCAAGTTGCACCTTACATCCATGTCTGTCCAAAATGTCATCATTTTATTATTTCATCCCATCAGGCATTTGTGTGGAATTGACAAAATTAGTAGGGGTGTAACGATTCATCTACTACCATCAATGTATCGATTTATATTCCTACAATCCAACTACATCGATAGGTACTCCGCAAGTTGTCCTTCACGGGAGACGTATATCGATATAAATTTGATTTGAAACGCAAAAATCGATTGTATGGATACTAAGGATTTGCACCTTGTATTTAAGGACGACAAACGTCATATGAAAGTGTTTTAAGCACTTGAATTAGTAAAGAAATGTAAAACGGAACTCTGGTTCTCCAGACATGTGCCAGCTTGCCAGCTCTGCCCTCTGCAGCGCAGAGTTTATAAGTAAATTGTTCCAGTGTCAGTGTGTCTGTGCCCAGCACAGGTCTGTAGGTTTTTAATCCATGCTGGAGGGAACTCCGATGCCTTTCCAAAACTGTTTCTGCTGGCAAATGTCAACTTCTGCTGCAGCTGACCGTCTGATATCGAGTGCTGTGGATTTTTGGCAGGCAGTCGTTTCTTGCAGAAATCTCCCAAGGGCCTTTCTTTTAGGTGGCCAAAACACATTCTGCTGCTGGCCCTGTCCACAACAGTACATTGATTTGCTCCAGTGCCCATACTCCCGTCTGTTTCTCCAAACTGGGGGCGTGCCGACCGCCGTCTACTGTAGGTAACACACTGACTTTGGATGAGTACCTCATACAACCCCACTGAGAAACTATCCCTTTAAGGTGAAAGTCAAACACAAACTTGACAAAGAATGGCATTTCACACTGCCCTTGTTCTGCTTTATCAGTGAGTCCATTGCTGTTTGCTAGAGCTCTGGGTGACCTTCACATATCTAAGCTCTTACACAGTACACAGTGTGAAAGAAAGATTCCACTGGTGAGCCTTTTTTTCTGTCCACAGAGAGTTAGTGATGGAAGATACATGTTTTAGCTGCCACATTTGAATCCCATTCAAATGATTTTCCCTGAACCAAACATCTAATAGTCCTAATATGATCTGCATGTGTGGAGTCAGCCTTAACAAGGGACCATCTCACTTTTGTTGAATAGTGGCCACTGTTATCATCAATGACGAATACTAGAATAATGTGTAACAGTAGAGAAGAGTCATATAGTCAGCAAACAGACTCAGTAATGTCAGTTACACAGCGATGTATTATTTATTAGTATTATTACTGTATGCATAATTGTCATTATTAAGTATTATTACCATTACATTGTACCTTATACTATATATTATACTATGTTAATATGTTAGTTATACGGTCTTACTAGGGATGCTAATTTAGAAAAAATGTCTTAACCAATAACCGACCCTCGTTAACCGATTATTAACCCTTAACCGACAAGATTTGTGCCTCTCATGCAGCGGTGCGCCAGCTGCAGTGTATGAGGACAACAGACAACTGAGTCCCCAGTTCACCGTCAGGAGAGCCACGATGCTGCGTTCACTGTCTCCAGTTCACCGTCAGGAGAGCCACGATGCTGCGTTCACTGTCTCCAGTTCACCGTCCGGGAGCGTTAACTTTGCAGCTACGATGCTGCGTGTAGTGTCGCGGACATGCAGCCACTTTCACAGTAAAAGTCTCCACCACACATTTAGTTTAGTTTAGCAGGTTGTCAGCTGTGTGTCTGCCCGGCGTAACGACACTCCGTCTGTCCGGATTAACGATAGCAATTGTCCGATAAACAGTGTGTGTGTTTGTGCTATATTAGCAGCTGTAGCTCTGCTGGTAGCTCGTGCTCACCATTGCCACACACACATATGGTCTGTCAGCGCAGTGTAACTTCAGCGAGTTTCTGACAGACCGTGTGTGTCTGGCAGCGGTGAATTTGGGTTTTGTCGATGGCGTTATAGATGTGAACGTAGCTGTAGCAGACAGTGTGTGTACAGTTTATTTGTCGTTGAATAAATGCTACGAGGCTACAACTCCTCCGCTCCGCCCATGGCTCGACGGGAGCCGACCTCCTGTATCTGTAACGCCGGCTCAGACTCTCTTAAGGTGGACTCTTAAGGTGGACCAGCTTTTCTCCTTAAAGTGACGAATTTTTCTCAGCTTTTTAATTAATTATTAACATTTCTTTTAACCGTTTTAACCGATAGCGTTAAAATGCTTAATGTTGGTTAAATGGTTAATTATTAACATCCCTATGTCTTACCACATCTTATACTACAATATATTTTGTATTTTGCTAAATATTAAAAGACAAAACTAAGTATCGTTACTTAATCACAGTACATATTATTCTGGTGTACACTGTTTACATCTATGATAGACTCACTGTTTTTAACTATACTGTATCACTTTCCTCCTATCTTGGTCTTTAATTGCTGTTGTATAGTTCATTCTTGTGTAGTTTCTACTCTACACTAGTTGTATATACCTCTTATTTTCTTTGTTCGGATTTAGATTTTTACATCTCTATTTATTTGTACTAATTTCTGTCTTTGTGCTCCTGCAACATCTGAAATTCCCCTCTGGAATAACAATAAATGCTCATCTTATCTCCATCCAATGTTTGCTAACAATCAGCTAAAATTAGCCACCATAAACTTTCATTTGTGATTTTATCAAGCAAAAGTCATATAGAACGTAACATAATTTGTCAAGCAATTTAGGTATGTTTGACAAACATTGACAACCTTTGCATTGAGATAGATATAGCCTGTAGCACAGCTTTCCCACAATGGTTTCCTGTAATATTCTGTTTAGTGTACTGTCACTGGTGTGACAGGCTGCTGTCATCATGAACAAAATAGCTCTTAAAGTCCAGATGAGGGCTTAACAATAAACTATGTCAGCATCAGCATCACCATTTATACATATGCAACAGTCACACTGTCAATGATGTAATGTAATAAGGCTAATATAGCAAATTAGGCCCAGCAGGGTACACTGGATTTCACTCCTGGAAAACAAAAAACAGCTTTGTTCACTTTCTCATGAGCTTGAAGACAAACAGTGATCCATTTTAAACAGATTTAATTACGTACTCAGCATACCATGAAAAAACAAGCATCTCCTGTGGACTTTTAGATGGATCTACTAGCATTAGATGCAGATAGTAGAGGTGGACATTGTTAACTGGCAATTCAGTGTCTTCTTTGATCGTTCTCTGGCCGTCCACTGACTCCTGGTCAATGATGTGATGCGATTGAAAGCTATGATGTGGTTGAAAGCTCCAAAAAGCTAGTTATCTAGCTTAGATTATTTTGTTGTTGGTTTGCCCGCTCACAACGGTGTGTATTAAGGCCCAGATACACCAACTCCACATCAAAGAACTAGTGGCGATGAAGGCCGTCTGTTGCATCACCTCATGTCGCCTTGTCTTGCCAACAAGTTGCCCTCAAACGCACCGCAAAGACTACAGCCGACAGCCAGTTAACACGGACAGTCTGTGCGTGCGTGAGATGAAGTAACTCTCCACACCAGCAGGCGGAGGTAGTCTGTATCCGTCATTCAAAAAGGGAAACCTGCGTGAGATGAAGTAACTCTCCACACCAGCAGGCGGAGGTAGTCCGTATCCGTCATTCAAAAAGGGAAACCAGAAGATCGAAGACAGCGGATATACGAGCCGTTGTTATGATACGTACATGAAACAAAGCAGCATTTTCACACCACTCTCTTTCACCACTTAGCTTCATTCCAGACGGCCATGTCATTGTGAAAATATCCGTGTTTTGAAATGATGAGATGAAGATGAAAAATGAAGAGCCTTCTGTTTGTCCTCTTGACTTTACTCAGCTTTCCTCACCTCCGTTTCTCTACTCGTGCACTGATTCGCTTAAGCTGAACAGCCAATCAGAGGGATTTCTCTCGTCGACGGGCTCAGCCGCAGATTCAACATTCTGAATCGGACAAAAATCCTCCGACATGTGCAGACTAGAGCCGACGGTGCGGGACACTCCGTCAGTCATTTTGAAGGAGACATACAGATGCAGCAGACACAGACTTACTCATGTGCTCGGGTCTATTTCCCTTTTACACAATATGCATAACTGTAACTTTCCTAAAATAATAATCATTTGTTTTTCTTCAGATGACATTAATTATATGACTATTTAAGTTAATTAAGCTAATTTTCCTATTATGGTTGTTTCTTATAGATATTTCAGTCGGTAGTCCTAGTATGTTAAATAGGTTGGTAGGACGAGAGTTAATTACGAGAGCTTTATCAAACCACTTTTTTTATTGACGTGACTGGGATGTAATGTTTCTAAATGTCTTCTTTATTTGTTGGGTCTCATACTGTCAGCTGCCAGAGTTTTCAGACATAAAATACAGTCTGGTCTCTCCTCATCTCCCACCGCCTTCATTATTATTTATATTTATAGAAATGTCATTTATGGTGCTGTTGGATTGCTGCTAGACCGCCACGTTAATACAGGTGCGTACGGGAAAGAAAAACATTTAAACTGCAGTGAAACTGTTGTTTTTGAAAGGCTGAACGACGAAAAATATGGAATGAAGCAGAATGTTTTTTAGATAAAAAAACATTTCGTGAATTTTGGAAAAACGCAATCTCTCTTTTTTAATAAATTTTGACTTTTGGACTGAGGCAATTACAGAGATGGACAGAGCGCCGTGATACTCGCTCTGTGTGTTTGAGAGAGAGGAGGGAAGAGATTTAATAATGATTAGAATTTCAACGTTATGAATGAAGCTACTCGGTGCAGCTCTACTTCATCATATCTTATTTTTATTACCCCCAGATGAACACGTTGTCTTGTTTGTCTCCGAAGCATCGTCTGTCTTTCTTTTTGTCCCTGTCAAATATCTGTCCATTCTATAAACCTACAGACTGTCAGTCTGTCTGAATGAACACCACAGCTACCACGGATGTATAGAGAGACGATTTGTTTTCTGTTCCGCAGTGAAAAAGATTCCAATATCAAAACATTAATCACGCATCACATTTTCTCACGGTCACGTGCGCCCTGTAGCTTGAGAACCACTACATTAACTGAACCTTTTGGGTGGGAGGAGCCCGGGCACCGCAGGTTGAGTGCATCATAGGAGGAGACCAGAAAACTGAGTATGGGCTGACATTTAATACCCACAGACAATCAGTAACAATGCAATCATCTGTATGTGATTAACACTCATCTTAGTCTCACAGCACTAAGCTCCATATATGACTACACATGAGAAAGCTTGTGTGAGAGGGTACAACCCCCCCCCGCGCTCCCTTCTTCCTGACCCTGCTGATGGAACTACTAGAATAACTTCACTAGTGCAGTTCTGTAGACCTTTAGCGTCTTTATTACTGTGTCATGTTTCAAGAAGCTTCGTTTCCTGACCAGACTGTCTGACAGCTAATTCAATCCACTGATATGTATACCAGTACTAATATCTGTGACTAGTACTAACTAGGCTTGTCGTGGTAGTCGGTGGCCCTGTTCAGACCTGCTATTAAGATGCGTCTTCAGTGATCAGATCACAAGTGGACAGTTTTAAGTACGTCTGTTCACACCTGGCATTAGAATGCATCTCCACATGCGTCTTCAGTGGCCACTTGTGATCCGATCTCACTTCTCCGCTCTATATGCAAATAAACACGTAGTAAACACACGGCTAACACAGCAGAGGTTGTGATGTAATATTACAGGAATGTCAGTAGTAATATCGTGAATTCGAGAACATTTTATTAACATTTTTATAACATCAAAACATAAGGTTTTGCACCACTAACACCGCTGCCTTTGCCAGACAACAGTGGGGTGCAGAGCTCCAGAGAGCCGGGAGGAGAGAGCGAGTGGGCAGTCAGGCGGGTGTCAGATCCACACAAAGCAGCAGAACAAAAACACCGACACATCTCCGACAGTATGATGATAATGCACTTCCCGTTCCCAGTCCAATAGTCTGTAGATATGTAGCCTATAGATAAGGTATATTTTAATAAAATACAGATGTACCGACTAGGGATCACATAACCGACCCTCGTTAACCGATTATTAACCGTTAACCAACAAGATTTGTGCCTCGCATGCAGCGGTGCACCAGCTGCAGGAGCACAACAGATATTGGTTGATGGGAGTCTCCAGTTCACCGTCCGGGAGCGTTAACTTAGCAGCTACGATGCTACGTGTAGTGTCGCGGACATTCAGCCACTTTCACAGTAAAAGTCTCCACCACACATTTAGTTTAGTTTAGCAGGTTGTCAGCTGTGTGTCTGCCCAGCGTAACTTTAGTGAGTGTCCAACAAACAGTGTGTGTATTTGTGCTACGTTAGCAGCTCTAGCATTGCCGGAGGCTTCGTACTCGCCGCCGCACACGTAGTCTGAGTAACTTTAGTGAGTTTCCAACAGACCGTGTGTGTGTTGGCAGTGAGTGTGAGGTTGTTGGTGGTGTTCTAGCTGTGATCGTAGGTGTAGCAGTGTGTGGACAGTTTATTTGTCGCTGTATAAATGCTATGAAACTACAACTCCTCCACTCCGCTCAAGAGAGACAGAGACCGGAGACGACTTCCTGTATCCTGCAACACCGGCTCCGCCTCTTAAGGTGGACTGTTAAGGTGGACCAGCTTTACTCCTTAAAGTGATAAGCCGCTCCTCTGAGCCGCTCAGCTTTTGAGTTAATTATTAACATTTCTTTTAACCGTTTTAACCGATAGCGTGAATTGGTTGAAATGCTTAATGTCGGTTAACGGTTAAACGGTTCATTATGGACATCCTTAGTACCGACAGAATACAGTAGAGCACAGGGGCCGTTTCCATGCTGCGAGGCAGACGAGCGTTCGCCTGTCTGTTCACCTGAGGGGCGCCGTGATCCCGCAGATCCCAGCTGGACATCAGATGAGTAGGCGGTCTTGAATGTGGCCAGGATGCATTCGCGTACACACTGCTAAAAGAATGTGGCTACATGTGGCCCAGACCACCTCTGAATGTGGTCTGAAAGATCTGATCTCAATGCGTCTTGAGTTTGTTCACACCTGTACTTAAAGCTGTCCACTTGTGATCGGATCACTGAGGACGCATGTTAATACCAGGTCTGAACAGGGCCGGTGTTACCGGTGTGTTACACGGTGGTCAGGCACACACCGATTACATTACGTACCCACCCACCCCCCTCCGTCGTTTGCTTTTTTTACAGAAATAAAACCCATTTAGTTCATTTTGGTGTATCAGCGGCATGTTATCAATAGATAGTCGGACGACGGACGCTACGAACTGAAAGTGAAATCTCCTTTATAAAGGCTGACGGAGCAGGCACAGCCGGTGTGCACGGCGCAGGACCGGAGAGACAGGAGAGACCAGACACACAGCCACACAACATTAAAGATTAAAGTAAGAGCACTACACATGCTGACCGTCATCTATTCTTGTAAAATGTCCGGTGTAATCGGTACCACCGGTGTTGTCACAAGTTTATTAACCGCTAGGAAAATTTCCTCAGCGCCACATCCCTAGTACTACTAGCCTTTAAAAAGTCATCAATGGAACGTTGATCTTCAGTTTCATCCATCTGGCAAAGACTGACAGCAGCTGCTTCAAAGTGGTCGCTTTGAAATACACCACGGTTGAGATGCTTCTTTGGGGAAAGTCACTCAGCGTGATCACATGACTATCAGACTGCGTCAGACAACTGAGGGGAATCAAAGACTTCATTCATTTCAAACAATTGAAGACAGCAGGAGATGCACTCAAAGACAATGCTTCCCTTATTTCACCGTCCTAGCTGCACTAGTCAGCAAATTTTTCAATATTTCCACTGACCGTCCACTTCCCGACTGAAAACATCCCCGATTAGGCAGATTTCATGGCCAAATGTTCCAACAAAGATGTGTGATGACTACTCGAGGTATTTCTTACTGGGCAGGGCCTCTTCAGGAATCCCAGGGTATGAATGTGTGAGCGCCTGTATGTCAAGTTCTCTTCATAGTGTGACATGTCTTTATCTACCATTAGTCAAGGACTAGGAATGGATCTTGCCATGCTTGTCTTAAGTCCTATTCATATGGAGACTAAGCTGGTGTATTGAAGTACCTCTACTCACAAACAACACTTTGAGAACTCCTTCTGTGGAATAAAAAGCAAGAAAAGAGAAGGACAAGGAGAGACAGAGTCTTGAACCTAAAGATGGATGTTTCACTGTTGGTTTTATCATCTTATCCTCTGTACAACAGTGTCCACAAGATCAATGATTATGTTCACAGTAATGTCATTACTCATTGCCTTAAGTAAATAATAAAAAATAGACTGTCTGTAATCACCTACTAAGTCTTACTAAGCAGCACATACTGTTCCTAGGTTTGAATATCAACTGTACTGGGCCTGGAATAAACGCAGCCTTTATCTACAGTGGTTGAGCACACATCTGATATGACAAGGGTAATGTATGTTACTGTTACTGTTGCTCAAGTTAACTAAACTTAACCAAACACACTGCTCACTCTGCAAATGCAATGTGCTGCATCTCAGGTGACTTGGCAGGACTGGGAGAGCAGCATCTCTTGTGGGAGGAAGGAGATATTTTGTGCATCCAGAGGTCCATTCATGTTCTCCAATGATGGACAAATAAACTGTCCAGGTTGAGTCATCAGTCAGAACACGAGTATCTGTGTTGGACCATATCAGATTATTTGGTAAAAGTTAAAGTTACAAGCCTGCGGACCTAAAAGTGGAAGTAAAGTATGACTCACAGAGAGCATTTTAGTAAGAAACAGCGAATCACCAATCTGTAATAAAATATTACAAATGTAAGGAGAAGTAGCTCAGATGTAGTCATCTGACTTGAGTACAGAACTTCAGTCATGTGAGAACAAGTCTATATTTGGAGGGTGGGGTGAATTTCTGGCATTTAGGTCTACTTAGGGTCAGGTTAGGATCAGAGGACACAAGAGGATTACTAGAAGAGGAATGACAAAAATCTAAGTTCTGATACACAAATTTGTTTTCACTTTTTGGATTTTTTTTATAATCTTTGCTTTTATCAGCAAATAATGGATAATAATGACTAACTCAACCTCGTTGGGCCTCAAACACTTTAAAAGGAAAATGTCTCTGGTGGAGTTGCAAACTACTTATAAATGTAGACAGCTGAAATGAAAAAGGGACCCTACCAGACTCAGCTTTTTTGTAAGGAGGCAAACCCAAATGGGTGTGAACCATTGGTGTAATGTATTTTGTAAGCTTAGTTTTTTTTTACTGTAAAGTAACTAATAACTTTATTTGTCAAATAAATATAGTGGAGTAAAAATGTCCCTCCGAAGTATAGTAAAAGCGTGAAGTAGCATAAAATGGAAATACTCAAGTAATGTACCTTAAACTTTTACTTGAGTGCAACGTGGTGAATCTACTTCATGAGTAATGTTAGAACCAACCACCAAACCAAACTGCAGGAAAACATGCTTTCTCAGAAATAAAGTGGAAATAAATCAAACTGATGGCAATAACATAAAGCTGCAGTATTATGTTGTTAAATTATGCAGGATCCATTGCTTCCACGTTTAGAAACATTGATGATATCATTAAAAGAAAACTCGGTAACTGAAATTTAAAGTGATAAAAAAGTGTATCTGGGCAAAGGGTGACTTCTCCCAACTCCCAACTCTGGGGTCACATTCCACAGAATTATCTGTTTTTCATTAAGTATATGTCAGATTTAGAGGTAAGAACATATGAGCTGCTGCTATGAGTCTAGCTGACTCTTTGTTGTGCTGCAGCCGGCTACCAGACTAATTGTCCAGGGGGCCTCGGCGGTGCTGAGGCCAGCTATCAGCTCTAATGACACCGCCGTGTTTGTCTTCCATCACTGTGGTAATCTTATCAAATCAACACTGCCGTACATGGCGGCTCGTCTTATCACTGACGTCAGTTAAACACTTTCAGTATATAGAGATCTGAGCAGAGACCAGACTGCTATTTAACAGACCCACAAGAGAACCCACCCCCCCTTCTCCTTTCTCCACAGTGCCTTAACAAAAACATTCCACTGAGATAGACCCATAGGCTGACTCATAAATTTAGACTGTTCCCATCAGAGCTGAAGCGAGAGCAGCGGCTGTGCTTGTGTGCGGCTTTAGAGCCCTAAATGAGTGCAAATGTAGCTAGATTTAAACATGTTTAATGGGGGTAATTAGAGGCAGGGCAGGAGTTTTAGTTCAAACATTTCTCTTTTTCAGAGTGCTCTTTAGCCAACAGGGAAACATCAGTGCTCTGCTCCAGGCTTTTTCCTGGCTCAGAAAGGTGGACCACCAGTGTTGATCAGTATGTGATCCTAACCAACTCCGAGGCACATTAAGTAAAAGTACATATGATATCTTTAAAGAAAATAAACTGCACAATGAAATGGGCAAAAGTAACACGGGGCAGTTACAGTCACTCAGAACTGTAGAAACAACAACTTGTTGACAATAGCAAGATTACACTGTTGAATTTATTGAATTAAAGCAGTTGTCAATTAAAGCTGCAGTGGGTAGAAATGGAGCAAATATGATTAATAAAGTTATTTTCATCACTATATCCTGACAGTAGAGCATGGGACAGGTAATCTGAAAAAAATCATGTTCCTCTGTGTCCTCCGGTGCTCCTAACGGCAACTGTAAGATTTCAGAAACCGGAGGAAAACAAGCAGTCAGAGCTGATCTGGAGTCTGCCGTCCAGCTTCCGTCTATGAGAGCCGGCGGTCAATCACTCACGAATTCCGACCAAACAGTCAAACTAGGCAGCGCTGATCAAATATGAATCAATATTCTGTTACTGTAATGCCTATTTCTCTTTCTACATCTTGTAGTGTACCGTTTAGCTGTAAACTGAGAATGTTTGTGACCCAGCAGCCATGTTGAGATCTGTTGAAGAAATATCAAGCACCGCCCACCAGCTGGAGCACAGCCAATAGGAACGCTCTCTCTCTGACATGACCTGTGATTGGTCAAAGTCTCCCGTCACGAGCTAGATGTTCTAAAGCCTGAAAACAGAGCCATAAGGAGGAGCAGAAGTCTAGTTTTCTCTCAGAACACTTGAATTACAATATGCTGAAAGGTTGTTATGGAATTTTTGCCTAAAAACGTTCTGCCTACTGAAGCTTTAATTGACTCAAGCATATCTTAACCATGTCATATGACATATGCTACTTCAGTACATTTTGAGAACAAATATTACTGGGACCACTACAGAAATCTTCAACCACACCACTAGATGCCACCAAATCCGACACACTGTCCCTTTAAGTTAGCGTACATTTTTTGAGGGAGCGAGCTAGGTTTCATGAAGCAATCTCCCCTCTAAGTTATCCCTTTACTTTGGGTTTCATTGTGAAGTAACCTCACTGGAAACATTATGTGGCTCTGTTTGTTGAAGTCTACCTCATGAGATCATTTCAGACCTGCTCTGCCTCTAACAGGAGTGTGTGTGCGTGGGGTCCCAGCAGGTATTTCCGCTATCTGAACCTGTTTAAAACAAGCCACTCTGTGCTGAGCAGGGTGTGTGTTGAAGGTGAGAGTGCCACACCTCACCAGGCCACAGAGAGCCAGCTTGTTGGCCACCTAACACTTTCTCTCCAGAGCTTGAAGATTTAACAGAGGCAGGGAAAAACACTCCCCATTAGGATTTCCTGTTTCCTGGCCCCTCACCCACTGACCAAGTTAGCACTGCTCTATGCATTTTATGAAGCTTGGGGTCCCCGGTTACATTTCTAGAACTTTATCAAGTTGTTCAGAGCAGTGGTTCCCAACTCATGGGTAGAGACCATCCATGGTGTTTAAAGGTCCCATTATGTAAAAAGTGAGATTTTCATATCTTTTATATTTAGGTTTAAGTACTTTATAAATACTGTTAAACTATCAAAACGCTCAATATACGGAGAAATACACACAGCCCATATTCAGAAATTGCGCGTTTGAAACAAGCCATGGATTTCTGTCCATTTGTGATGTCACAAATATACAATATTTAGACCATTATACGGTTTTAAACGTAAATATTCTAAATGTGTCCCAATTTATTTTCTGTTGCAGTGTATGTAAATAACATCAGCTGACAGGAAGTAAACATGGACCCAAACTGTTGCCTAGCAAATTCCTTTGAAATGCACTAAAACGGAGCATTTCAGACAGAGTGTAAATACAGGTATATTCAGGCAGACCGTGCAAGGAAAATAAAGGTTTTTTTGAACATTACAGCATGTAAACATGTTCTAGCAGAAACTCAAAAGACAAGTATGAACCTGAAAATGAGCACGATATGGGACCTTTAAAAAGGAGAAAAATTATAAGATGGACATTCTATTCTTTCTATTCGTTCTATTCTTTACTCTCAGAATTGTGTTAAATTACAAATCTACTAATTTTGTGTATTTGATCATTCGTTATTGTGACCTTATGAAATCTGAATGAATGAAAAGGTAAATGAGGTTCCATTCTCATGAATAAATGACAAAGAAATAAAAGGACAAAGTGTTTTTTGCATTCATGTGCATTAGCGTGAGTGAGTGAATTGGTGTTCGACTGCCATTGCTACTGCAGTCATTTTAAATTGACACGCAATAGCAAAACAGCTTCTCCATGTGGATGTGCACATGCGTAAGCCTGACTAGAGTACACATGTGCATGCCAGTTTCCAAGAGGAAATGAGAGGTTAGCCATGTGATCTGGGTCATTTCCAGCCACTACACACCCCCACATCTCCCTCCAAAGCTGACCTCATGCTGGAGGTTACGAGGGCAGTCGAACACGCTGCTAGCTGGTTAACATATGACTCCGCTTTGGGACTCCCGCAGTTATTCTTATCAGCAAAAAAAGGTGAGGCTTTTCTAACGGCGACGTGACAACGGATAGGTGTGGCCAATTCATCAGCTGGTCATAAATCTTCTCCTGAATACAATGGCACTGATTGATGAAGCAATCTATGAACGTGATTACCAGAACTCTGAGAAGGAAACATGTCCATAAAAGAAAGTATTTTACCAATTTGATCTCTGGCACAGTGGTTTATTGCCTTCTCAATGCATCAGGAATGAACTAAATGAGTGAATGGGTGTGTGTGTGTGTGTGTGTGGAGGGCTTTAATGATAAATCCAGGCACTTCCCTTAAAGCCAGCCAGGCACTGGACTTGTCTTGGCAGCAGAGACTGTGTGGCGCTGACTGTGCAGCTCAAGGCCTGAAGGAGGGTTCCATCCAGCCACACACGCTTTTTCATGCATTCCTCAGATTCCACATCTGATACATGTGTGTGTGTGTGTGTGTGTGCCTCACTCTGAAGTGGCCACTGAAGGCATTAAACAAAAAAAGATGACGTTTGGCCTGTAACATCACTTTCGTTCTCCATTTCTTGAAAGGTAGTCAGCTGCATGTGTTCTAAAACTTTGTGCAGACTTCAAGGGTGGAAAGTGAATGCAACACAGAAAGGTCAGTGGATCTGCAGAGTCTAGGAAGGCCAACAGGCCATCGGGTGAAGTGGAATAAAGTTGTTATTTCCTCACATCATTGTGAAAATGTTCAAATAAAGAATTGTACAGAAAGTACATAGATCTGGGTGAGGGGTGGATTAACCCCCCCCTAGGCCCCCAGGGCAAAATGGAGCTTCCTTCCACATTTTGCATTGCATATGTATCCTAGCTATTAACCACACGCCTACTGATAATTAAATGAGCACATAGTTCACATGAGGGACTGGAGCCAAAGGGGAGTTACTAACTTTGCCCAGTTGGTGATCAATCCTTGGGGCTGGGCATCACACCTTAAAAGGGACATATCATGTTGATTTTCAGGTTCATACTTGTATTTGGGGTTTCTACTAGAACATGTTTGCATGCTTTAATGTAAAAAAACCCCAGAACATTATTGTTCTCATACTGTCTGTCTAAATATACCTGTATTCACCCTCTGTCTGAAACGCCATCTCTTTAAGCCTCCCTCCCAAAATTGCCCAGTCTGCTCTGATTGGCTTGTGAGAAAAATATTGTGCACCTTTGCAAATGTAGTTCTCACGCTGTAGGAGGAGATACTCACATGGGGGTTGGGAGGAGGGGTATGTTCTAATGAGCCTGCATGTGACATAGGAAGCGGGGGACCATACATTTACATACAAAATTATGTGGCAACCCATACAGTATTTGTTGAGATTTCAGTCTGGGCTAAATACACATCAGTATAAGTATCAGCACTTTGTATTGTACACAACCTGTACCGTACCTTCTGTGCTCCAGTCAACTCTGCTCTGGATCTCACTTCACTTACAAACTAACAAGTTCTAACAGGCCAAATGCTCATTTATAAGAGCTGAAACTGAAAAGGGCGCTGCCTAACTCTATCTTTTGAGGGTTCTTTTCGGTTCTTGATGAGAGAAAGATTGAAAATAGTTAGAAACTGAGAGCTGTTCTACAAATACATTAATGTCACACATTGCCTATTTACAGCTCATCAAGTCAGGATAAAAGATCAGAGGGTTGGGCCTTGTCAGCCATATTTATATATGTAAAGTGAGCTCAAAGTCCAAATGATCATGACGTTAGCGTGGGTTACAAAGTTGTGATTTAGACAATAGACAGGGTGGGGCTGGTGGATGCAGCTCCACCCGTGTTCCTTAGAAATCAGGCTATAATCGAGAACATAATTGGCAGATTAATCACTAATGAAAATAATGGTTAGTTGCAGCCCTAACTTTAATAATCAACTCATTGTTAAGTCATTTCTCAATTGTAGCTTCTCAAAATGTGAAAACTTGCTGCTTTTCTTCATTTGATATCTGGTAAATTGAATAACTTTTAGGTTTAAGGCGGGATATTGTCATCACTATTTTATCACCACATTCAGATGACATTCAGAGGTATCGGTACCATGGGGCCGATCTATTCAATTCAATTCTATGTTTATTTGTACATTATATACCCAAATTTGAATTCCTGTTTAAGTTTTGACCGATTATTTGCTGCATTAAAAAGGTTTACACTTGAATTGTGATTCCTGTTAATTTTGAAGATTTGTTATCAAGTTGCCGGTGTATGATTTACTATTTTAATAATTACTATTAGTACATTTATATCTATATATTTATTTGTTACATTTTGTTTTACAAAGTTAGGAAAGCGATGTTTAAGTCAGGCCTGATGTCGCCTTACACATTAAAGAATGATCCCAGTCACTTCCACACAGTGAGGCAGACAGCTGATTCATCGGTATGGGATCAATACTCGGTATCAGCCGATACCCAGAGCCCATCAGGTATCGCTATCGGGACGGAAAAAGTGGGCTCGGTGCATCCCTAGTGTAGCCCTGAAGACCAAACAGAACCTAGAGAAGTAACAGAACTTGTATGTTGACTTTATTAATAGGTAAGAGATCTAAACGTCATGGTTACATTAATGATACTAAAGTGAAATTGTAGAAGACATGAAACGGCTAGAATCAGAGCTGGAGCTGCCAGAGGTCAAGACAACAGGATTGTTTCTGGAAATTAATCTAAGTGCAGTTAACGTTTCATAATGTTAAGCTACACTTCATAGATTTTGTAAAGTCAGGTAAAATATATATTTTATGCCAGTATATTTGCCCATTATCAGGCCAAGAACTATTAAGAAATACAACAATTTTCCTCACAAGAAATGTTTTAGTGACAGAATGAAAAGCTCTACGTAAACAGCTGTAGTAGGGTTTTAAAATGAGTGCGAATGAAATAAACAGGAACTATCATCGTTTTCCATACTGTATTCAGGTCTCTTCAACATGATCTGCCAGAGTGGAGGTATATTGTATTAGTGACCCAGTTGTTTTTAATGCTGTCCTCTGGCCTGCTGGGATCCAGCTCGGTACCTCGGTACCTCGCGGTTATTGCAACACTAGACCAGGTCAGTATAAAGCAGTATGCAGTAGTAGAGTCGCACTACCTCCCTGGTAGTGAAACTACCACCCTGGTAGTGAAAGCACTTTGATGTACAATCTAACAGATTAGTCAGTGACCGCTGCGCTAAAACGCACATGTGCTAAAACGCTAAACAAGCGTCCAACAGAGCGCTCCTCACCTGTGATAATCTCCCGCTTGGCTTCATCCAGGTGACTGGAAATCACGTCCCCCATGGTGGAGGAAACTCACTATCCCACACTGACTCCACGGGTCTACAACTACAGTGTTTAAAACTAACGCAGAGGAATCCGATGAGAGTAATGTAGTAGACTCCTGAAGAGGTCCGTTCACCTCCTCTCCGACATTAACCTGGAGGAAGTGAGGTCTGGAGAAGAGACGGCCGCTAGGCGAAGAGAAAGAAAGTTAGCCGAGTGGCAAAGTGACGGCGACTTGTCTGAGAGAGAGAGAGACACACACCCTCCCTCCCTTAAAGTTAAAGTAGGAGAACAACTCCACCTTCAGCTGCGGTGCGTTCAGGTGAGGTGGGAAAATGAGGTCACGAGTCAAAGTCTCTCACAATCCCGACACCGAAAGATAAAGTTTCAAAAATATTAGAATTATTTGGTTTGGATCCGGACAAACAAATCAGTGAACTGTTCTGTTATAGCTATTTTCTGTAAATGATATTCTCAACATGGAGGTTTGGTGTTTCCAAGTCTTCTCCACAGACTGCCAGGAAGAAACACTGAGTCTTTACTGTAGAATCAGAATCAGGTTTAATCAATAGCCAAGTAGCCTACTGCCTACATACATGAAGTCTGACTCCGGTTTGATGCAGCTCTCTCAAAATACTTACACAGAATACAAACAGCCTGGTACAACAACGACCAACAAGAAAATAAGAATACAATAATAAAAATAAAAGTAGGCTACAAGTCAAGTGTTCTGGAAGTTGTAAACAATACAAATAATGCAAAGAAATAAATACTGAATGGATAAACATGACTGGATGATTGTGTACATATGTACATGTGAAGATGTCTATATAGGCTACTGTATGTACAGTGAGTAGGACTTATATTACAGTGTCAGGTATGTACACATTACAATATGTACATAAAGTGACAGATGATATGGACATATTACAAAAAATGAGTTAAAGACTGAAAATTATAAACATGTGCAAAAATGCGCTTAAAAGACTGTAAATTCAAATCTAAAAATGTGCAAAAATGTGAATTGACGACTAAATTATAATCTAAAAATGTGTAAAAAAAAAAGTGCCTTACAGACTGTAATTTATAATCTAAAAATGTGTATTAATGACTGTAAATTATAATCTCAAAATATGCAAAAAATGTGCATTAAAGACTGTAAATTCTAATCTCAAAATATGCAAAAATGTGCATTAAAGACTGTAAACTATAATCTAAAAATATGCAAAAATGTGCATTAAAAACTGTAAATTATAATCTAAAATGTGCAAAAATGTGAATTAAAGACTGTAAATTATAATCTAAAATGTGCATTACAGACTGTAAACTATAATCTAAAAATATGCAGAAATGTGCATTACAAACTGTAAATTATAATCTAAAAATATGCAAAAATGTGAATTAAAGACTGTAAATTATAATCTAAAAATATGCAAAAATGTGCATTAAAAACTGTAAATTATAATCTAAAGTGTGTTTTATAGACTGTAAATTATAATCAATAACGGCAGCAGCGAATAGGATATATTAGTTTTATATAGCCTACTATTTATTATTTGTTGGCCTAAAAGTAGTAACATTTCAATGTATTCAGTCTAAAACGACTGGATTGTGAATATGAGATAGGCTACCCTTGATGATGATGATGATGTATGCTTTATACAGCTGACCTCACTTTAACGTGATCAAATACTACTTCATTTGGGCAATCGAAGTAACAAGCAACAAGGTCGTCAATGGTGGGACATTTCTAGAAGATAACTTACTTTTTCAAATGTTAAAAATAATTTTTGGAGGTGACCTGAATGCATCACAAGTCACCGTGATTAAGGTGGGGTTTCCACCAGGACGCACTTTACTGATCTGCTAACAGCAGCAGCACCAGTGGTCAGTGGTCAGTGTGCCACTGTGGAAATGTTTCTGGTTCAGAAAAGGGCTTGGACTGAACACTGGTACAAAACATGGCTCAGAGGAGTGTGGACACAAGTTTGCGATGATGTTTTTCCTCTATAAGAGTGAGAGGTCTTTGCTGTAGTCTGAGCTGAGCAGAGCTCTAACATGCAGCATACTGCTCCTCTGCTGCCCTCTCATGGACTCCAACCACAACACTGCACTTCTTTTCTGGAGCTGTCTGAAGTGCGCTACTACATCCTGTCATCCTCTCATCATGTCTCTGTGGACACCAGGGAGTCGTTGTTAATTCGTTTTTAATTCGTGTTTTCATTCATTCCTTGTCCTCTACTCTGCAGCTGATTCTCAGGAAACTTCTTCCAACATCTGCACCATGGAATCATTACAGCTCACATTTAAATATGACATTAGTACATCATATACAAATGTATACTTTAAATACGCTTATTTACTTTTATTTGTGCTTTTTAATTTTAATTTTATTTCATATAATGCCTTTTGAAATCTTTCTGGCAATGCAAGTCAGAACTGAATAGTAGGCATTGGTTTTCCGGTTTTGACATGTTTTCAAAATAAAAGCTTATAAACTATAGTCCGTTGTATGCTTACTGGACTGCATTCAGCAACACAACTAGTGCCCCATTGAATAGTGTCAACGGTATAATATGCAATAATTTCCTAAAAAACAACGTGTAGACTGATACCAAAGTAATCCCTCTCAATTATCACGTATTCTCACTTCCTAGAAGTGTGTGGTGGTGCCTGTATCTACAGAGACCCTGTCCTCTGCCTGTATTTTCTCTTTTCTTCTTATTTTGTTGTGTTTGGGACTCTTCTGCACGCCAGCAAAGAGCCTTTGGGCCCCATGTGGGGGCGTAACCCCCTGCCAATACCAACACGTATGGGTGTTCAGTCTGTTCCAGTCATCAAATAAAGCCGCTTTGTCCCGGCGCTCGACGCCTGATACTCTGAAAGTTCACTTTTAGCTCTGTCAGATACAAAGCAGCCGTATTTGACAGATGAGAATGGGTTGTTACATCGCTGTGTGAGTTTATGTGCTCCAGTATTTCCCCTCTGCTGTGTGCAGAGGTGTGTCACTTTGACCGAGGCACACTCACCAAGCAGAGAGGAGAAGATGAAGCCTGCCCTTCGGCTGCATTCATTCAAATTCCGGCAACGCGGCACCTTCCCGCAGGGTTGTGTGGAGGTGTGGGTGTTTATTCGTGCTTTAAAAACATATCTGCCGTGAAACTAACAATAACGTTTTATTTCTCTGATTCACTGCTTTGTTCTCACTAATGCCGTTCCCTCTCTTCATTCACTCTATAGCTCGCTCCACCATCGCTGCTCTCTCTCCCTCTCTCAAGGACGGGTGTCCAACTTTGAATGCTGTGTTTTAACAAACACCAACCGACAAATGTAACATATTATACCTTTAAAAAGTCGGACTTAAGACAATAATTCCAAATGCCTCCAAAATGCTTAAAAAACAGTACAAACAGTACACAAAAGTTGGTTAAAATTTTGTTGGTTAAAATTTTTCCTATAATTCCTCACAGTAAAAAGTTGATTTCAGTTATGCTCTCAGTAATTACTCCAAAGTTTTATATAGTAAATTAGTACAGATACACAAATTATTTTTTCACTTCCTATGCAAGTAAAACAATAAATTATTTTCTATTCACCTTGTCAGATTTACATGTGTGGTTGTGTGGGCCTTTATTGTAGCAGTTGTATACATGTACATTTTTTTGTGCATGTGCACATATGGCTCTGTATCATACAGTCTACGCTCTGTATGTGGTTTATCATATCAACAGTCAGTTATGCGCATCACCTTGAATTTGTGCTGTAAATTCCAAAACAGCCATAGTTCAAGTTGTTTTTTCATGTTTAATTTCGTCGGGTAATAAATCATTTTTATCACTTTAACTGTTTCTCGGGGATTTCTATGGTTGCATCTTATACTATAAATACAAAAATAACTCAAAATATTAAGTTTGGCTCTTTCACACAGCAAACATTGTACATTACACAGCATATTTGTGGTTGTGGTTTAATGTATTTTCATTTTTTCTCTTTTAAATATAGTTATTGTGAACATTTGATGTTAAAAGGTTGTATTGTGGTTTACTACTACGCTGCCGTCAGTCATTTCAGTAGCAAGTACACTGCTGAATGATATTCCCAGTGGATGCTGTGAGCGGTTTTGGTCTGGTGTTTATATACAGTTGTTTGTCTCTAGTGTTTATTCTCAACGGTCCTTGTTGTTTCACTAGTGTTCCCCCAAGCTCTTACATGTGATAGCATGATGATGTCACTCCAGTCTTCCTTCAGGGAGGCTCCTGTGTTTAGGGTGTACCAGCAGAGATCTTGAGGTGTTGAATGGTTTGCGGTATAAGTGCTGACTCCCTGTTGAATGGAGCCAAGGCATCAAAGTGATGGACCAGCAGTTAGTGGATGACTGGAGAAAAGCTCAGGGACGAGATTCAGAGACCATCTTGGAACCTCCCTTCCATATGTGACCACCTGTTATCATGTGGCTGAAGTTCCATTATTGGGTCACTTCATGACATCGTTCATGTTCATGTCTCCACACAGGTAAACTCCTTGTTGAAATACGCAGTAGTCCATTTAAAGGTCCCATATCATGCTCATTTTCAGGATCATACTTGTATTTTGTGTTTCTACTAAAACATGTTTACATGCTTTAATGTTAAAAAAGAACTTTATTTTCCTCATACTGTCTGCCTGAATATACCAGTATTTACCCTCTGTCTGAAATGCTCCGTTTTAGTGCATTTCAACGGAATTGCAACAGAATTGCGTTGCTAGGCAACAGTTTGGGTCTATGTTTACTTCCTGTCAGCTGATGTTATTTATATACACTGCAACAGGAAATAAACTGGGACACATTTAGAATGTTTTGTTTAAAACCATGTAATGGTCTAAATATTGTATATTTGTGACATCACAAATGGACAGAAATTCTAACGGCTTGTTTCAAATGCACAATTTCTGAATACGGGCTGTGTGTATTTTTCTGTATATTGGGCATTTTGATAGTTTAACAGTATTTATATAGCACTTAAATCTGCTTTATAATATAAAAGACATGAAATTCTCACTTTTTACAATATGGGACCTTTAATATTATTTACTTATTTGACCAATGGCACTGCACTACTTTCTTAACTGAAGGCTTTTATTTTGGATAAATTGGAACGGAAGTGTGCTACTTGTTCTTATGGACTTGACAGTAATTGTAGGACCGGTCAGTTTTCTGTGAGAAGAGTTGGACACGCAGCATCATGGCACCACTTGGACTAAAAGCCATTGTTGGAGACAGTGAGTGTATCTTATTTATTAGAACATTTATGCTTTTGTTATACTGACATGTTGTTGTATAATCCACGGTTCATTTAATGATCATTATTCCAAAATCATGTAAAATAAAGACATGAAGCGCAATCCCCATTACCAAACCTTCAGTTTGAGATATGAGCGCTCCTTGCATTATGTAACTTTTCTGATTATTGATGGTAATATAGGACAATGCTACTATGTTAGACTGTTGTTTTAATTCACGTTGGGAAGTTGGATGCGCAAAAGACGCACGGATCCATCCGACCCACGCGGCTCTCCAAACGGTTGTTTCTCCAGATTGTGTTGTCAGTGAGGTGAATTATACAAATAATATGTTCGGTGGTGATCTGATGGAGGTTTCTATAGTTCATTTAGTCATTATTGGCGTGTATAGTAGGCCTGTAGGCTACTGTATAAAAGCACGGAGTCCTGGTTGGTGTAAATCCTGCCTCGCTAATCTTTGTGCGGATTAAGCGCTTTGACATCACTCGGAGGAAGAGGAGAGGAGCAGGATCCGACTCCAACAGACACAGGAAACGAGGGTTCGTTTCAACTGTCTGCTGTATATCAAACTTCAGTAGTCCGTTATTAAACATCATGTAGAAATGTAGCCTACATGTGTCAGGTCGGTTTGGTCTCAAACCGAGAAGCTCTCACGGGACTAAAGATGCCCACACTGAAATAAAATGTTTCAACTTTCATTTTCTTTGAAGGCATTGCTATATCTTGAAATGAGATGGATCATTCCACTGGAATGAAAAGCTCGTTTACATAGGGAATTATTGAATGCTTCAGTTTCAGTGTTAGATGAAATGGTACCTCTTTCCAATAAGGCAACTGTTTTAGGTGGGTTAACTACTGTAATGGCCTACTCATCTTCATCAGAGGAAAAGAAGAAGAAGAACAAGAATAGCAACAAAAAACACAAAAGGAAATCAAAGAAATAAGTAATAATTGATAGAAATAAGTAACAGTCTATTAAAAATATGCAAGAGTTTAAAGGTGCAATGTGTAGTGCCTAGCCACATGCTCCAAACAAATAGGGGCAGCGTTTCACCTCTATACTGGGATCATACAATTTAAACTCACAGTCAGAACAAATACGCAAAAGTTGACCAAGCTGAAACTCTGAGAGCCGAGAAAATAACTACCTATCTCATAAGCTTCACATGTGGCGTCAATTTGTAGTTTACGTTAGCCTTTGTGTTTCCTGTGCCACTAGTTGGCGGCTATAAGGTCCGTGTGTTTTGAAAGTTTATTTATTGGCTTGGGTCCGGGGTGGCAGAGACGAGGGAATGACTCGTGTTTTTGTTTCATCCTCCCCACCAATGGGGGGACTGCGCCACCGGGAGGGGAGCGTACAGCGGCTCCGGGGGACGAGGCAAGGGTGCGAGTCGTTTTCTCGATTTAATCCACTTTATATATTTAAGCCCATATGCCAATGGGAGAACAACACACAGCTTGTTGTTACCATGTCATTTCAGAGTAAGAATGGAGAAGAGTAGAAACTTAAAGGGCGAATCAATGTGTCCCCACTCAGCCGTTGTAAAAAGTAGTGACGTTGGTTTCCAAAGTAAGCCAATCAATAAGGTTATTGTGAATAATGTGAACGCTAGCACTAGCTGAGTCATAGTTAGCTGTGCTAAGATGGAAAAACTAAAAGGGTTAGTTCAGATTGTTTGAAGTTTGAAGTTTGAAGTTTTGTGTTCTGGTTTTGAAGACCGCGGTATAACAGCTTCAGTTACAAAACATATTTTAGCCACCTAAAAAAATCAATATCAGTTTAGGTGTACACTATATTTAGAATATTTCACAGCTTTACCTCGCCATCAGACAGCCCTTTACGACAGGGAACGAAGCAGTTATATCGCCGTCTTCAAGACCAGACCAGACTCCTTTTACAAAAACAATGTTTTTATCTCTCAGAACATGGGAGTTGCTGGTCTACCGCTGCATCGATCAGTTACTTTGTTTGTGTTATTGTGTGACCTTTGGATCCGAACGAACGTGGCGTCCACACAGCAGTACATTGCTTAGCTTCCATGCCAGTGGGCACAACTGGGAACATGCGGTCGAACATGCCGACTGCCATCTAAGTTACTGTATAATGTAACATGTAATGTTAATACATTGACTATAAAGCTGTATGTAGTAAGATAAGAGATAAGATAAGATATTCCTTTATTAGTCCTGCAGTGGGGACATTTGCAGTGTACAGCAGCAAAGGGGATAGTGCAAACAACAAGATGCATCAGCTAACAGTAAAAAAGAGCTAAACAAAGTGTAACAAAATATGAACCATTTAAATAGAAGGAAGTATAAAAATAGGAGCAGTATATACAGTAATGACAATAAACAGACTATTAACAAAATTGCACAAGTGGAAAATGATGTTGCACAGTGAGAATGAATGAATGAATGAAATTCCACCTGAAAATATCAGGTTAATATCAGTCTTTTGGTGTGTAAGTGGTCTACTGGGAGCAGTGCTGGTTGTGGTCTACTGGGAGCAGTGCTGATTGTGGTCTACTGGGAGCAATGCCGGTTGTGGTCTACTGGGAGCAGTGCTGGTTGTGGTCTACTGGGAGCAGTGCCGATTGTGGTCTACTGGGAGCAGTGCTGGTTGTGGTCTACTGGGAGCAGTGCTGGTTGTGGTCTACTGGGAGCAGTGCTGGTTGTGGAGTCTGACAGCTGCAGGAAGGAAAGACCTGCGATAGCACTCCTTCACACACTTTGGGTGGAGCAGCATGTCGCTGAAGGAGCTCTCCAGTACTGAGATGGTGTCCTGCATGGGGTGGGAGTCGTTCCCCATGATGGATGACAGCTTAGCCATCATCCCCCTCTCTCCCGCCACCTCCACTGTGTTGAGGGGGCATCCCAGGACAGAGCTGGCCTTCCTGATCACTCTGTCTAGTCTCTTCCTGTCCGCAGCTGAGATGCTGCTGCCCCAGCAGACCACTCCATAAAAAATGGCTGATGCAGGTTCACTACAAAAATATACATTTCCATGCTAATTTTTTATTTAGTCCTACTTTCCCATTTGTAATAAACTAACTATTACTGATGACTAAGTGGCACTGTATCATACTTTAAAGACCCTCCCTTTTTACCCTCTACAGCTAATAAAGCAGGATCCAACTTAAAGGTCCCATATCATGCTCATTTTCAGGTTCATACTTGTATTTTGTGTTTCTACTAGAACATGTTTACATGCTGTAATGTTAAAAAAACACATTATTTTCCTCATACTGTCAGCCTGAGTATACCTGTATTTACCCTCTGTCTGAAACGCTCCGTTTTAGTGCATTTCAATAGAATAGCAACGGAATTGCGTTGCTAGGCAACAGTTTTGGTCCATGTTTACTTCATGTCAGCTGATGCTATTTACATACACTGCAACAGGAAATAAACTGGGACACATTTAGAATGTTTACGTTTAAAATCGTGAAATGATCTATATATTGTATATTTGTGACATCACAAATGGACAGAAATCCTAACACACTTGCGTGTTTGGACAGAAATCCAAACACTCAATTTCTGAATATGGGATGTGTGTATTTCGCCACATATTGAGCGCTTTGATAGTTTAACAGCATTTATATAGAACTTAAACCTGCTTTATAATGTACAAGACCTGAAAATCACACTTTTTACAATGTGGGGAATTTAAGGCCCTTCTCATTTCTCTTGATTCTGCATAGTTGTGCATATTCACAAACAAATTTGCAATTGATTAAATAACCATATACCAACTGAGACACAGTGAATATGGGGATTTCGGGGCCCCTGAGTGCCTACTATGTCGGGCTGGTAATCCAGCCTTGTTGCAGATGTTTTACTTTAACATCTTAAAGACACATATGTCATTATCAAACAATATTTCTTTTAAAAACTTGATATACTGTATATGTTTTGATAGCCAGAGGTAAGATAATGTTTCTGGGAGAGAATCAGCAGTTAAAGCTTCAGTTAGTGTTTCTTTGAGGGTGGCCAGTCTGTCACACATTAACAGATGCCCTGATGTGAAAGCATTGGAATTTAAAGATGCATTAAAGTGGCAGTAGGCAGAATATTTTTGGCATCAGCATATTGTAATTCAAGAGAAAACTAGGCTTCTGCACCTCCTCATGGCTCTGTTTTCAGATCTATCTAAATAAATCTAGCCCATGATGGGTGGCTTTGGCCAATCACAGGTCATTTCAGAGAGAGAGTGTTCCTATTGGCTGTTCATTCAACGGAGGCAGCTGTCAATCACTCGCAAAGTTTGATCAAACGGTCAAACTAGGCAGCGCTGATCAAATTTGAATCAACATTCTGTTACTGTAATGTCTATTTCTCTCCTCAAATGTTTTCAGAAACATCTTATAGTGTACTGTTTAGCTGTAAAATGAGAAAGTTTGCTCCGGCTGGTGGGCGGTGCTTAGTATATCCTCAACTGATCTCAACAAACCTTCTAATTTTACAGCTAAACAGTACACTACAAGATGTTTCTGTAAACATTTTATCCAAGAAATAGGCATTACAGTAACAGAATATTGATTCATATTTGATCAGCTCTGCCTAGTTTGACCTTTTGATAAAGTGTTTGCAAGTGATTGTTTTCCTCCGGTCTGTGAAATCTTGCAGATGCCGTTAGGAGCACCGGAGGACACAGAGGAACATGATTTGTTTCAGATTACCTGCCTCATGTACTACTGTCAGGATATAGTGACCGTTTCATAAAAATAACTTTTTTAAATCATATTTGCTCCAATCTGCTACAGCTTTTATCAATGTTTTTATATTTGCAATAGATCAAATAACTATGTAATATGAAAGGAGTTACTCGTAGTGACAAACCCACAGAGAATTATCACCAACTCTGCTCATTGTTTGGGTTTTATGGCCATCAACGTTACTGTTTTGGTTCAGTCTCACTGCTCTCATCAACATTGTGTCTAACAGCAGCAGCAGGTACTGTATACTGTTTTCAGTGAATGTGAGTCCAATATTCACTCTGTGTTTAGCCCTGGTTTGGTCTCCACCAACTCTTGAGAGAAATATCTGTTTCTTTAGCTGCTAAAAGCTCCACTATGTTCACCTGCTGGTCTCTAACTCTGTCTGTCTGCTGTTTGGTGCTGTCAGGTAGTGTACAGCGTGTGTCTGCATGGAACCTAGTAAAATACCAGGTATTCTAAAATGTTATGTAGATTTGAATATGTATGTATGTTTAAAAGATTTCTGAATCAGCTCTTTTAGGGCAAACATTTCCAGAATATAAATGTTCAGATGAAGGCTGTGATAAATAATACAAATAATCATTTAATTAATCATAATAAAATGCACATGTTCTAAAATTGCATAGTTTTAAGTCAAAACCTTCAAATTTTCTTGGTGTCTATCCTGCTGTGTAAGAGCATCCTGACTTCGACGCTGCTCCTGAAACCTGAATGAATGAATAGCTCGGCTCTGCATGCGTACCTGCCTGTCTGTCTGTCTGGCTGCTGTTGATTCCAGCCTATAGGCATCCTATAATATATTATAGAGCGATACTACAAATAACACAGGAAAGCACTTCAACTATTAACACTATATATACAAACACACCACCTTAACCCTAGAATGTTCCAGTGTGAATATTATTGGAGTATTATAGGCCTACTATAGAAGATGCAGAGCACATGTATAAAAATATAGTAATAAACTCACAACTGATTATGACTGACACAGTAGGACATGCTAAAAGAAATAATAAATACATAAATAGGAGCAAGAGATTTGTATAACCGATACACACGCCAACATGTGAATAAGGGGTGTACAGGCACTTATTTTTTTCCACTTCAAGCACTGGTACAATCTCCCCTTCTATCATGTTGTTGAGTTGACATAGGGTTTGCCAGAGGAGAGGAGCTGCTCTACATAGTTACAGCTAGTTGCTGTGATAAAATATGATATTATAAACCTGGATTAGACAGCTCTATCTGCAGCAGCAGCCTGTTGTTGTTTGTCCTGCCTGTGAAGGCTGCTTGTCAGGTGGCGTCCCATTCTCTCATGAACACTTCCACTTAATCCTTTAATTGGATAAACAGGACCACTCACATTTACTGTCATCACTAGATAGACTGCCTGGAGAGTGTGGAACATCTGATCCACCTTTATGGAAATGTTTTGCAATAAATCCTATAAACTTGTCCCTAAAGGGACTCTATGTAAGAATCAGAAATTGCTTGTTAACAGTGACACCTGTGGCCTTTAAGTCAACAACAGTCAGCATTCTGTTGCTCGTGCTCACGCTTGTGCTCGCTCTACATAGACACGAGCGAGCATCAGTCAAAACAGTGAGGTGACACGTTGGTTTGCTTCCTGTTTTGCAAGACAGGCTTCACTAGATATAACTTTGTTTTTGGCTGGACCGCAGAGGGCCAGCCCTACAAACGCAAAAGTCTGTCACTGACTGACTGAGTGATGAAGTTACAGGATTGGTCAGCTGACTGTCGGCGTTTCCTTATTGGCCGTTGCTCTTTCAAAATGAAAAGGCGGTGAACAGTTCTGTGTTTATGTTTTCTGGGGAGGGTGTCAGTGGTTCAATGTCTCATTACATAGTGCTGTTGTTTTAGATGTGCTATTGTTTATGTTCGTTTAAGTTACGTTATGTTGTGCTTCGTATTGTGTTACCGTACATTCACACCAAGCGCAAAGCAAATTTCTGCCTCGCTTTCCTCCAGAAATAACCTCTATTGCTGCTTTGTACATGTTGTGGAAGTCCCAGATATGTCAGAAAACCAAACGCTGTTGTGTCTGGGTTCATAACGTCACCCGGCGGCGAGCTGTATTTATATACTGTATCTGTATCTAGCAAGACACGTCACTACTGCAGTATGAACCCAAAATAAAGAGACTGTGCTGTGATTTATTTGCAATAAACGGATCAAAATGATGCCGAAATAACAACATCAAGATGTTGATTTGTAAAAAGACCGAATTCATGCTTTGTCAAGTCCGTCCACAAAACAACATGCAAATAACTTTTAAAATGCTTGTTTTCTGAACGGAGTTGGGATCGATCAATGCCAGGCTATGCTAACACTGTAGCTGCTCCATCAACACTCAATAACATCATCTAGGCATAAATATGACAGCGACGTTGTTGTAAACGGATCAAAAGTGTACCGAAATAACTACATAATGATGCTGATTAGTAAAAAGTCTGAATGCATGCTTTGTCAAGTCTGTCCACAAGACTACTATTACTATTACTGAATGTCAT
>CAKAOH010038288.1:17430-56043 GCA_916701665.1 Sebastiscus tertius | reverse complement strand
CAGATATGTCAGAAAACCAAACGCTGTTGTGTCTGGGTTCATAACGTCACCCGGCGGCGAGCTGTATTTATATACTGTATCTGTATCTAGCAAGACACGTCACTACTGCAGTATGAACCCAAAATAAAGAGACTGTGCTGTGATTTATTTGCAATAAACGGATCAAAATGATGCCGAAATAACAACATCAAGATGTTGATTTGTAAAAAGACCGAATTCATGCTTTGTCAAGTCCGTCCACAAAACAACATGCAAATAACTTTTAAAATGCTTGTTTTCTGAACGGAGTTGGGATCGATCAATGCTGCTCCATCAACACTCAATAACGTCATCTAAGCATAAATACGACAGCGACGTTGTTGTAAACGGATCAAAAGTGTACCGAAATAACTACATAATGATGCTGATTAGTAAAAAGTCTGAATTCAATACCTAAAATACCTTTTCACCTTGTATAAAATGTATAATATACTGACTAGTAAATGTTACCATTTACTATTTACTGAATGTCATTTGCTTCATTATAAGTTGTCTTTCAATCAAACATTAAGATATTAGTGGAAAAAAACTGTTCACAAAACATAATAGACATGACCACTGACTGTGTAACAATTTAGCCACAAATTCACATACTGACCATATACGGTCCAGACAGATACTCGGTTTTGACCAATTCTTGTTTTTTGGTGCTTCCGTGGAGTTTGTGTTGGGGTCTGAGTTTGGTGGGAGCTGGTCGTTTGTTGGTGTTAGCGGACTCCATTTCTAACTGAATGTTAGCTATGGTTGCGCACTGTTAGCCTTAAAAGCACTTGCGAGCGTGCATGACGACACATCCGTTGGATTTTGCCGGAAAAAACAGCCTTTTCAAATGAAAAGCAGCTGCTAGAGGAAAGAAACCCAGAAAGTCGCGGAAGGGCTCACAGTTTAAGTTACGTTACAACCTCTTCACACATTGGCAATAAAAAATGATTAAAACACCTTTCCCATGTCCCTTTAAGTCTGAGACAAACATTAGGGAATTATCTCCAATTTCATATTAGGTCATGCACAATTGTTGGCATTAGCCACACAGCCACTTATCATATGGCCCCAGTGTCATGATAATGTGCTTATGACACCTTGGGAGCAACTCTTAAAGTGAATTATTATTACATGTGGACTTGTTTTGGAGGATGAGTGCTGTGTAATCATCTGTGTGTATGAGCCAGTGATGCTGCTTCCCCATGACGTCACATCCGCTGACACAGAAACGACCCAGAAATAGCGGAGGGGAGCGGTGGATGGAGTAAGAGGATTGGGAGGATTGGCAGATTAGAGGCAGTGATTGCAGTGGGCCTGTCCCTCCCAGCACCAAGTCCCTTTACGTTCAGTCTGACAGACAGGACAGATGCTTAAACCCCCAATGTCACAAACTGGGATGCTCCTCACCAACACAAATACTGTATTCTGTCTTACATCAGTTTGATTCACACCTCAAGAGCTGACACTCCCTATGCTAATCTGTCTCTAATAAGTGCAACCCTCTATTATTGATTTATTACATGTATATGATATTATTTAGTTGCTGTGTTGATCTAGTTTCCTCTTGAGGAATCGTGTTATTCCTGTTTCCCTGCTGTCGAGTTACACAGCAGCTGCGTAGGCGCACACTGTCCCTGATGGAAAAGGATTTAAACAATCAGGGTTTCATGAGATTGTCATGATGTTGTGTGCTTGTGTCATTTTTGTGCCTGCATGTTCAGTATGTGAAGTTGTTTCCATCAAGGCTGTCATATAGAGAGCTTAGTGTTCAGGTGTTTGCCGTGACCGCTTCCAGTGGGAGTGAGATGATATTTGGATATACTTTACCAGCATACAGATATTTCAGAAATCTGCTTTTTTAGCAATACTGAGACATGCTTCAAATCCTCTTGCCACATTATGTAAAAAAAGAACAGGGATATCAGTCGTTTAAAATATTTAACCGTGATTAATCGCATGTTTGTCGCACATTTTTTATCTGTTCAAAATGTACCTTAAAGGGAGATTTGTCAAGTATTTAATACTCTTATCAACATGGGAGTGTGCAAATATGCTGCTTTATGCAAATGTATGTATATATTTATTATTAGAATTCAGTTAACAACACAAAACAATGACATATATTGTCCAGAAACCCTCACAGGTACTGCATTTAGCATAAAACAATATGCTCAAATCATAACATGGCAGACTCAAGCTGTCAGTGTGTCAGTGTACTGACATGATTTGCCCATAACTGCATGTGATTATCATAAAGTGGACATGTCTGTAAAGTCTGCCATTTTCATTCACATATCTTGAGGTCAGAGGTCAAAGGATCCCTTTGAAAATGGCCATACCAGTTTTTCCTCGCCAAAATTTAGCGTAACTTTGGAGTTTTATCTAGCCTCCTCCTGAGCCCGCTACAACCTAATGATGGCAAGTTGCATTAATGCTTTAAAGAAATTTGTGGCGTTGAAATTAATTTGAGTTAACGTGATATTATCGCAGCAGCAAAACATATTTTAGACACCTAAAAAAAAATCTATATCAGTTTAAGTGTACGCTATATTTAGAATATCTTCCGATGGGAAACTGAACTGAAAGTGATACTTATGTATACTGTTTTTGTCAACGGAGTCTGGTGGCTTTGAAGAGAGCATAGGTAAGTTTCCCTTTCAGTTCAGTTCCCTGTCGGAAAATATTCTAAATGTAGCATACATTTAAACTGATATTGATTTTATTAGGTGGGCCTTTCTTGTAGGAGTCTAAAATACGCTTTGCTGCTGGCCCCATCCACAGCAGTACATTGCTTTGCTCCCGTGTCGGTACTCTTGCCAGCTTCTCCAAACTTGGGGCGTGCCAACCGCCATAGGTAAAACACTGACCGTGGATAAGTACCTCTACAACCCCACTTCAAAACACCTTAACTATCCCTTTAATGTAGAAGTCAGACACTATAGAAATGACATTACTGTATATGCTTGAATCTGTTTGGAACAGCTCATTAAAAAGCAGGGAAGGTCATTTACCATGGGATGATTTGAATAATTAATGAAGGTATCAAAACACTTGAGACTGCAGATATAACTCACATATTCCTGTTGCTGGTGGTGATTCTTTTCTCAGAACTGAAAAGAATCAACACATTATTTTAACTGAAAAATAATTTGGAGAGAAAAATAATTTGGAGAGGCCTGAATGTGTGTCTCAGCTTGCTTGCTAGATGGAAACTCTAAAAACACAATCTTTCTCTCTCTCGTCCTCTCTCCCCGCTGTGCACCCCTTCGCCCCTAGCACTCGCCCATAGTGGCTGTGCCAGCAAAGGGTTCTGCTCAGGGGGGAGCTTTGGTCTAGCCTTGAAGATAGTTTTAAATGTCTAGGTCTAGATCTTCTGATGAGACTTGGGAGGACACTGCAAGTGCAAGAAAAATATCAGAACTGAAAAGAATCAACACATTTCTTTCAATAAAAAATACTAAACGATACAAAGTGTATTGTTGTATGTCCACACATTGGCAGAAATGTTTACACAACAATCAGATTTTTAGAATCAGAATCAGTCAAGCCTAATATCAAATTAGCATTTTCATATTTTGCTTTTGATGGTAAATCAATCTTGGGTCTCATAACATTAAACTGTTGAGAATGATTTTGTTATGTGAAATCCAGGTTTTATGTTGATGTCTTGACGGAACATTTTCTTTCTCTACAGAGATAATGAATGACGTCATCAAGAAGGCAAGAGAAAAGGGAAAATGGAAGGTAATGGTCCTGTTATTTCACACTGTCTATACTACAGCGCCTGACTTCCACTTCTGCTCATGTCATAATTACTACAGTCGCTAGAGGTCGCTGTCTTGTTCTTTTATACCTTCTTTTGGTGATCTACCATGAATAGATGATAAAGTGGGTGTAGTATGCCCCTATTGACCCACATCTATGGAGCTTATAGCGACTGATAACACCTATTTAACAGGCTGACAACAGTCTAATCGGCTGGAATATGAATAAAACCACTTAATTGATACAAATAAAATCCTTATAAAGGCCCCTGCTGTGTCCAACTTTGTTATAGGTGCTCGTGGTGGACAAGCTGAGTATGAGGATGATTTCCTCCTGCTGTAAGATGACAGACATCATGTCAGAGGGAATCACCAGTAAGTACCACCCAGGTCACATGAGTTCACTTCCTTTGCAGCTTTGAAATCAGTTTAAACAAATTTAGTGCTGGTAAATTGAATTCAGTCCAGCCAGAGGGAACTATTAACAGCCACTATGTGGGTGATCCATTTCTAGACTGGTTGACTGAAACATTTATGGATATCGATGCAAGGAAAGTGGAATTATGCTGGAGGAATTGTGTTGAAACAGTGGATCACATTAGCTTGTATAGAGTAAATATACCCACTTTTTAAATGCCTTTCATGTGTATCTATGAAAGTCCAGATTTAAAGGAATAGTTTATCTGCTTTATTTCTAAGAATGAGTTGTGAAGATTGACATCTCATATCTGTGCATTAGTACAGAGCTAGAATCAGGATGTGATTAGCCTAGCTTAGCATAGGACAAGCAGATATAATGTCCACAGTGCAAAAGTACACCAACACCTCTAAAGCTCACTAATTAGCATGTTATATCTCTTTTTAATGATGGAACTCTTTTTCAACAAACAACATCAACCCATGGATATTTCTTGATTTCATTGGGTCACCTGGTTAACAAAACGTCAGGATGCTGCGCACAATTACTGAGCCTGGCTGTTGTTTGTCAAGAAATAGTTCCGTAACTCTCCATAAAACCAAGTTTAGATTTCTGTTTGTGTACGTACAGTGTGTTTATCGGTCAGCTTTACAGGTGCTGGTAAGCACTTTGGACAGGGTCAGTTTCCATTCTTTATGCTAAGCTAGGCTAACCACATCCTGACTCCAGTTCAGCCTTTACTCACCGACATTAGGTTTAGGACAATGATTTTGTCACAGACACACACTGACGTTGCACCCGCCTTTATATAGATTATATCCTATATAATATGAAAACTATAATTATAAAGTGCTATAAGCAGATTATAACGCATTCAAAGTATGTTAATAATACATTACAGACATGGGTGTCAGAGAATGCGTTACCCAAATGTTTGTTTGATAAGACATGAATGCATACAAACAATTATAATCTAAACACATGAAATTGCGTTGACATTGACATCTCCCCCAAAAAAGCAAATAACCTGTATGTCATAGTATAGTATGTCGAAAAAAATCATCAAAAAGTCATAGTATTATAGTATGTTGAAAAATTCATAAAAAGTCATAGTATAGTATGTTGAAAAAGTCCTAAAAAGTCCTAGTATAATATGTCATAAAATGTCCTAAAAAGTCATTGTATAGTATGTCTAAAAAGTCATAAAAAGTCACAGTATAGTATGTCATAAAAAATCATGGTATAGTATGTTGAAAAAGTCATAAAAAGTCATAGTATAGTATGTCAAACTAGTCATAAAAAGTCATAGTATAGTGTGTTGAAAAAGTCATAAAAAGTCATAGTATAATATTTCGAAAAAGTCATAGTATTGTATGTCATAAAAAGTCATTACAAAGTCATAAAAAGTCATAGTATAGGCTATGTCAAAAAAGTCATATGTATGTATGTATGTATGTAAATGATGTCAAAAAGAGGTAAATTGGCGAAATTAGGAGATGCCGGCCAAAGTTTCCCCCATAAAACTTTTCTAAAATCAATATAACTTCTTTAGTTACATTTCAGGGTGTCATAGCAAGATATAATATCATGTTAGTAAATAATATAAGAGCAAAGTGTTACAGTTGGACCAGAAAGCATATTTATGAGACTAAGCAACTGCAACTGACAGCAACTCCTAAACTAAAGGTTGAAATGATCACTACACTGCACAATGCTAACACTGAAACCAATAACATACTGACCTGACTTAACTATTTACTATCATTGGCACTGATATACAGTATTAAAAATGGTTTAGATGTCTACTTCTTCAAATGACTCAACAAAGAAATAATATTTCAAAACTTGATATCATATTTGAGAGACATCTACCTTAAAATGTTTAAATGTTTTTAAAATGTTTGTTGTAAGTCGAGGACAGCCCCAGGATTGTGCAGGGCAGAGGAGTTCCAATAAACTACAAGTTGGAAAGCATAGTTCTAGTCTAAACAAGCTGATGGATGAGTTTTTATTGATTATTGTTTTTCTCTCCAGTTGTAGAAGACATAAACAAGCGGCGTGAGCCTCTGCCCAGCATGGAGGCCATCTACCTGATCACACCCTCAGATGAGGTAAATGATACAGCTCATATACAGGCTGTTTATGATTCTATGGTGCAGTACATACATACAGTCTCTCATTGACATTCTTCATCCTACAGTGTTTTGCTGTTTTGTCGGTAATATTATTGGTTTTGTCGAGCAACTGAGATTGTTTTGGTCTTTAAATACTTCAAAATGTAATTCCAGTGTTCTGGTGTTATGGTTAGTTTGGTTTATAAAGACTCCAATTATTTATTTATGTTTTTACCTTGATTTATTCAGGGGGTATTTTCACTGAGAGCAATGCTCTCTTTTTCAGGAACCCCCTTATCACACAGTTACACATTCACACTTCACAACCACAATCTGATCTGCTGGCCACTGAGCAGCTCCACTGGACCAGTTAGGGTTAAGGGCACCTCAGTGGTGGTAATGAGGGAGGGGCAAACGCTGCTTTTCACTTTCCCCATCCAGATTTATCCTGCCGTTTCGGGGGAACTGACGACCTTCCAGTCATAAGCCCGCTTCTCTCTCTTTTAGGCCACCACTGCCCCATTGTTCTTTCAAAATTCATGTTATGATGAAGTTAGAAACGCTGGGTTTTTATTCAGTATTTCTTTTCACTAACTTTTGAACCGAATGAAGAATTGTCCAAACTGTCATTCCTGTTTATATCAGTTCATAAGCTAAAACATGATTCTCTGCTCTCTCAGTCTGTTGAGGGTCTGATTGATGACTTCAGAGACCCACAGTCTCCAAGGTACCGAGGAGCTCACGTCTTCTTCACCGACAGTGAGTAGATCCATCCTGAAGAGAGTTTAATTGTCTATGTCTAGATCTGCTGGTGAGACTTGGGAGGAGCAAGAAAACTATTAGAACTGAAAAAAATGATCATATTGACAGTCTGTCTAGAAAACGAGATGTTTACACAAAAATCTGATTCTGAGAAAGAATGTAAGCCACTATCCATGCATACAGTACGGTAGCTTTAGCCAAGATAGCTCATTACAATCAAGCCTAATATCAAATTGGCATTTTCATATTTTGGTTTTAATACATACAGTATGCTTTTGATGGTAAATCAATCCTAAACTGTTGAGAATGCTGGATCAGTAAAGTGAGTGAGAAAAGCCATCCTGAAATAAAGCACAGCTAAATAGCAGTGGAAAAGCTAAGGTAACAATGTGATCCCCGTACAGTAGATAGACTGCTTAATCACAATTATATTTTTCTCCATAAAAGTGCATATTGTTCAGTTGCTCTCTGTGACAGAACTTCAACATAACTGAGCCCTAAAATAGCAACAGTTGTCTGCTTTTCTTTGTTGACTAGTAGGCACGCTTCAGCACGGACATTGGATTAGAGGTCCTTACAAGTCTATAAAATAGACCTGAGGAAAACTATCTGAATCCAATATGCTCAAATTGATTTTTCTAAAAATTAGAGTGATTTGAAAAGGGACTTAATGACAGTCTGCCTAAAAAACACACTTTTCATGAGCCATGATTACAATGCATCACGTCAGAGCTGTTAATGACTCTGCTCATATCCACTTGGGTATTTGGCCACTTTGAGTGCAATATTAGTTCTGCACAGTAGGTGATTTTGTAAATCTTAAAATGGGGGATGGACCTGGTTTGTTTCGTTCACCCGTGACTAGCAAACTGCCCCATGAACAATTGGCTTTGGTTCTGTATTTTTATCCAGCTGTATAGTTTGGATTGGGTATAGTATATGTCACATAGAAATGGTGTACACCACATAAAAGCTGGGAACCTGAAGATTAATTTGAGATGCAGCTCAGCACTGTGTGTCAAGTTGTTCTAGTCATTAATAAGAAATATAAATGAATGAATGAATTAAAATAAATTGTGAAAGTGTGTAAGAGCATAGAACATGTTTATATAAGTTTGTGATGGTCATCCCCATGCTCTATTATGTCTCATAAATTTTTGCAGCAATTGTTAGGTTGATACCATTTGTTACATAGATTTGGTGCTAAATTTCTTACCACTTGAGAATTGATTAAAATGATCAACAATCCCTCCAAAATACCACATTAAGACACCAAGACCTTGAGGAACACCATAGAAAAAGCCATGCTGTGATTTGGTATCAAAAACTTTCGACATTTGGAGATTTCTGCAAGAATTGCATTTTTCAGCGATTGGATGGTGAACACTTCTGTTGTGTGAACTGCTCAGAAGCCCCCTTATTGTCAATCTAGCTAGGAAAGCCATCCATCCTCTGAATGCTCTAGTTTGTGGCTGTAAAGTTTCATGAGGCTGTGATTATCCTAGAGGTCACAGCAGTTCATTTTGTACAGTGAGGTCAAGTTTTAAAAAATGGTCTCATTACAATGAAATGGCTCCTATGGGAACTAACATCATCACACATGAATACAGTTGGGCTCATTGGATCCACAAGAGTCTCAGCTTTACAGTGATACCCAATTTATGTAATTCCGAGACTGTTTAGGGACCCCAGTATGCAGAAATATTAAATTTTCCTCTTCAAAATTTAGTGCAACTTCATAGCGTAACTTCATAGCGTAACTTCATAGCGTTATTTAGCGATCGAAGTAAAGCTAGAATGACATGGTACCAATGGATTCCATGGGTTTTCTTGTTTCATATGATACAAGTATCTTCACTCTAGCTTGAAAACTGAGCCTGCAACAACCTCTGAAGTTTTAAGGGGTTAAAGACATGCCCCCACCATCACACCCCCTTGAAGCTGACATCACTGGGGTCCTGGGTAACCTAGACCTGGGTCAGGTCTAGGTTACTGAGACTGTTGTGGGTCCCTCAAACACCAGCACCACCATCTTTCAAACTCCATGTTCCAATTTGTACAGCAGGCTTTTGCTAAAAATCTGTCTCTCAGCCCAACTGAGATAACTGATGACATCATCAGGGTTATGTTTTTTTCTCCAGTGACAGAGAAGACATTATTATATCATCATTACCTATTTTCTCTGTTAATATTAGGTGAATTAAATATTTTCTAATTTAAGAAAGTTACAACATTCAAGATTGACATAATGTTGCCATTCTCTTATCTAATCACTAACTATCTCAGTAAGTCACCATGTTTTTCTGTGATTCTCGCCAGCAATTCCAGACACCTTGTTCGGACTGTTGACCAAATCCCGCGCCTCCAAAGCCATGAAGGCCTTGACTGAGATCCACATCGCCTTTCTGCCCTATGAGTCTCAGGTAAGACATTGTCTAAACCGGGATTATACCACGGCAGATGCTCATTATCGTCTACCTCAGATGTGATGTGGTTTCAACAATGTGTAAAGCTTGCAGAGAAACCTGCCTCTCTCTTATTGCTTTGAGTGGAGTTTGTTTTCATGGTAAGATATAGTGTATGGTGTGTGTGTGTGTGTGTGTGTGTGTGTGTACTGTATATTACCACTTTGGAGGAGGATGGATACAGTAAAACTAGTGTTTTTTATGTTTTTTTAATCAATCAATCAAATCCATCTCCAACATTAGCATTCCTTATGAGGTCATGAATTGCAGCACTGGCTATAGGGTAATAAAAAGTTATCTGACGAAAAGCACATCTATTCAACATCATTTTGGTTGCAATGCATGTAGGAAACTTAGTACCTCATATTAACCAAATATGACATTGAAGATGATTCTGAAAACATTTGAGGAGAGAAATAGTCATTACAGTAACAGAATATTGATTCATATTTGATCAGCGCTGCCTAGTTTGAGCGTTTGATCAGAGTTCATTGACAGCTGCTCAGAGACGGCCAGGCTCCAGCTCGGCTCTGACGGCTTGTTTTCCTCCGGTCTGTGAAATCTTGCAGATGCCGTTAGGAGCACCGGAGGACACAGAGGCACATGATTTTTTTTAGATTACCGGTCTCATGCACTACTGTTTTATAAAAATAACCTTTTTTAATCATATTTGCTCCATTTCTACCCACTGCAGCTTTAAGTAACTGTGCATATAGCTATTGTGTGACTCAGTGCTCCAAGATAAAACTTAGAGTAAACTCACCTTTAAAGTCCACATTTAGCAGGCATCTAATCGCTACGGGTAATGAGGGGTCATGTGTCATGTCTCTAGCGCATGGTCCTTATCACTTTGTGTGTGTTACTGAACATCCAACGTGCAGCCACTGGTTAATTATATCAATCCTGAAAATACTAAGAAATTAGTTTTTACAGGATGTATTATGTGCATTTGGATATAAATAGGAGCTAGTGCAGGCACAGTGTGTTCCTTGATCAGCAATATTGACCGTTAGAGCTTTATTTTAATGTTCCTTTATGTGTGTGTTTTTGAGGGTTTCGCTTACACTAACTACTGTTGCCTTCCCCCCACCCCCCCCCCCCCACCCCACCCCTCCCTCACCCCCAAGCTCTGACTGAAGATTTCACCCTTGACATTTACTATGGCTGCATAATTGTAGCTGCCTCTTGTCACTTACTTTGTTGGTTTGCACTTTGCTCTCCATTCAGTGAGTCATGGTGGTCCTTGGTTCATTACTATGAATGACACCTTTCACATTACATAGTAATTTGATTTGATGTTATATATTGATTATATCAACTTTGAGCATATTTTTTTGTTATCTTAACCACACTGTTATCATTTATGGATATTGTGGGAATAACATTCTTCCTTTCAACTAAAAAAACATGTTGGCACCATTGAAAGCATTCTTCAGCAGAACTGTCCAGCATCAATGTTCTGTTAGCCGAGTGGGTTGACAACTTTGCAAAAAAAAGTTTAGATTGAAATATAAAGGTGGGGAAAGTGCAGGTTTCTCACCCAATGATATTGACACAGTCCCTCAATAGAGGGAGGAACAGTGCTGAAGAGGATCAGACCAACAGTGTTCTGTGTTGGATCAGCTTTAGCCTTCAATCCTCTGCTGTTGTCCTGTAGTTTTAATCCCGAGAGGGAGGGATCATATAAGCCCTGCCCCCCTGCCCTACTCTCATCCCTTTACCTCATTGGCTGACAGAACCAATGCTCATTCTCTGCAGCCAATGGGATCACAGATAAGATGTGTGACAAGAGAAAGCACGGGATGTTATCATGTGATGGAATCAGTAACAGATGGGTGCATGTATGCATGTGTTTTTAAGTGAGTGTGTGTGTGGAAAAGATAAGTTTCTGGTGGCCAATATTTTTGTATTTATTATTTTACCTTTAACCATTTTCAAGCTAAAATATTTGATTTACTCAAGAAGTATCATTCTGTCATTGCTAAAAAAGTGTTAAAATACCATTTAGATCATCATATATCACTAAAACTTTTTATCAGACCTGTGTATAATAAAGTATATTAATCAGGCGGCAAGTCTGAAAAGTGAAGCCAATGCTGAAGTACCTTAAATTTGCATTCTTTGTATAGCCAGCAGGGGGTGACTCCTCAGGTTGGACAAAGAAGTCTGATTATATAGAAGAACCCCACTTCTCATTTGATTTATTACCTCATTAATATTGTAAACATGAGTTTATGGTCTCAATTGCTAGTTTCAAGTCTTCTTCAATACAGCATGATGTTCATTTAGTCAATTATGGTCCCATTTAGAGTCAGATAGACCATAAAGAAGGGGATGCTTTAGGGCAGGGCTACCTTGTGATTGACAGGTTGCTGCTATGGCGTTGTCTGGTCTGGGAGTTGTCTGCATTTTTATCTTACAACTTTAACCCTTTCACCGTTTAACATTTTGGTCGCCTAAAATGTCTTATTCAGCGTTTGGTTGTACTCAGCTGCACCCTCTTGTGTCACTTCTGGTTGCAAAGAGAAAATGGTTTCAAAACGGCAGTACACAAACCAATGGGTGACGTCATGATGACTACATCCACTCCTTATACACGGTCTATGGTATTAAAGCAGCAGTAGGCAAGATTGCAGCAAAAATGATTAAAAAAAGTTATTTTTCTAAAACAGTCACTATATCCTGAAAGTAGTACATGAAACAGGTAATCTGAAAAAAATCATGTGCTTCTGTGTCCTTCGCTGTCCTCCGGTGGTCCTCACGGCATCTGCAAGATTTAACATACCGGAGAAAAAGAACCAAGCTGGAGCCTTGCCGTCTCTGAGCAGCTGTCAATCACTCGCAGACTCTGCTCAAACGCTCAAACTAGGCAGCGCTGATCAAATATGAATCAATATTCTGTTACTGTAATGCCTATTTTAGCATGAAATGTTTTCAGAAACATCTCGTAGTGTACTGTTTAGCTGTAAAATGAGAAAGTTTGTGACTCGGCCACCATGTTGAGATCAGTTGAGGAAATACCAAGCCACCAGCCAGAGCAAACTTTCTAATTTTACAGCTAAAGCGTACACTAAAATAGGTTTCTGAAAACGTTTTATGCAAGAAATAGATATTACAGTAACAGAATATTGATTCATATTTGGTCAGCGCTGCCTAGTTTGACCGTTTGATCTGTCGATCTCTGTTCTGTTGAACAGCCAATCGGAACACTCTCTCTCTGAAATGACCTGTGATTGGTCAAAGTCTCCCGTCACGGGCTAGATTTTCTAAAGCCTGAAAACAGAGCCATGAGGAGGGGCAGAAGTCTAGTTTTCTCTCAGAACACTTGAATCACAATATGCTGAAAGGTTATTATGGTCTTTATGCCCAACGAGGCCAAAAATATTCTGCCTACTGCTGCTTTAATCAGTTTAAATGTTGGGGACAACAAAAAGTCGAGGATGGATCTCATGGTGTCTCTCTGTCATGTCCTCTGTGTCCAGGTCTTCTCCGTGGACAAACTGGATGCCTTTCAGGACTTCTACAGCCCCTTCAAGGCTGATGTGAAGAACAACATGCTGGAGCGTTGTGCTGAGCAGATCGCCACCCTCTGTGCCACACTCAAAGAGTATCCTGGAATCCGATACAGAGGGTGAGACAAGCAAGCAACCCTTTTGGGATAATACAACTCCATTTTTGCAGTGGTGGAAAGCAAACATTTTGATTGGATAGCTGCATCGTACATGACATGTGTTTGTTTTTGGTTTCTCTGCCCCATTTTGTCCGCAATGAGGGGATCAAACAGGATGTTCTCACTACGGCTGTTGTTACAGTAGCTCAGAATCGTATTACTATACATTCTTAAGAGTGGCTTTATCAACCTCATCTGCAGAGTGAACCAGACTTTTATTTCAAACTCATTTGTTTTAGGAACTGTTCTTAATTTCTATTTTACCCTGTTGCCCAGTCAATGTAAACCCACTGCACCTTCTATGCTTACCCCAGTTTCATGATCAATTTCAGAAAAATATAAATGTAGCCTACATTTCCACATTACGAATTCCATATTGTCATGTCATACTCCATACTCATACTTTAGTTTCTCCTCTCTATCAGAAATACTATTTTCATTCACTAATTATTTCCTGTCGCTTCCAAAACTACTGTCAATGAAATGGAACACTTCATGCAGCTGTTTCAAATTAAAATCTTTCCAGCAGTTTGAAGCATAATCCCTATAGTGTTCTGGTTTATTAACAGTATCTGAAATGCAAAATGATAATAGTTCTGATGGAATTAGTATTGCAGAAAGAATGTACAATGAACTGTATTTACCGTGTGAGCTACAAGAGTGCAGATAATTCTACCCCACTTCAATATTTTTGCCTTACTTAGCGATCGCCTCATCTGTTTGTGCTGGCCATGCCTGTTATTTGAATACAGGCTTTTATTTGACAATTTATACCACCATCAGCCCACCACAATATTTAACAATACTACACATAACTACACTACACATAGCACCTATAAACATATTCAACTCACTCAAGTCAATGTCATAGTACGTCTCCACTCTGACAGTTATCCTCATGTTATCGAATGACAACAGCACACCATGGCAAAAAACTTTTCTGGTTCCTGTTGAAAAGGTTCCATATAGGATCAAGCTCAGATGGTTTTCTAACAGGTTGTATACTGTAGTACTGGAAATATGCTCCAGATTAACAGTAGCCTAATACAACATGTATTGGAACTACACTGGGCTCTGCATTCAGAATTTCCAGGGTCTTAAAGCTTCAGTAGGCAACAAGTTTTTGGCATCATTGGGCAAAAATTCCATAATAACCTTTCAGCATATTGTAATTCAAGTTTTCTGAGAGAAAACTAGACTTCTGCACCTCCTCATGGCTCTGTTTTCAGGCTTTAAAAAATCTTGACCAATCAAAGGTCATTTCAGAGAGAGAGCGCGTTCCTATTGGCTGTGCTCCGGCTGGTGTGCGGTGCTATATATTTCCTCAACAGATCTCAACATGGCTGCCGGGTCACAAACTTTCTCATTTTACAGCTAAACAGTACACTACAAGATGATTCTGAAAACATTTGAGGAGAGAAATAGGCATTAACGTAACAGAATATTGATTCATATTTGATCAGCGCTGTGTAGTTTGACCGTTTGGTCGGAGTTCGCAAGTGACTGACAGCCGGCTCTCATAGACGGAAGCTGGACAGCAGACTCCAGATCGGTACTGGTTAGTTGTAAAATGAAAGTTTGCTCCGGCTGGTGGGCGGTGCTTGGTATATCCTCAACTGATCTCAACTAACCTTCTCATTTTACAGCTAAACAGTACACTATAAGATGTTTCTGTAAACATTTTATGCAAGAAATAGACATTACAGTAACAGAATATTGATTCATATTTGATCAGTGCTGCTTAGTTTGACCTTTTGATCAGAGTTCGCGAGTGATTGTTTTCCTCTGGTCTGTGAAATCTTGCAGATGCCATTAGGAGCACCGGAGGACACAGAGGCACATGATTTTTTTCAGACTACCTGTCTCATCCACTATTGTCAGGATAAAAATAACTTTTTTTAATCATTTGCTCCATTCCTACCCATTGCATTCATCAGCAAGTTCAGGTGTGATGTTGTATTGCTTTATGTGTGTTTGTCCAGGGAGTACAAAGACTGTGCAGTTCTGGCCCAGATGCTTCAGGAGAAGCTAGATGGCTACAAGGCTGATGACCCCTCCATGGGAGAGGTAGGAGGAGTAGAGTTACTGAGAGGAGAACCGTTTACATGTGTATATTTATCAGAGCTCACACTCACTCATGTGAGAAACATCATGCTAGCACAATCTTGCGTAACAAGCAGGCTACATTAATCCCATTCCCAATGGAGATATTTCAGACATACTGTAAATACTCAACTCTGAATGGCAGGTAATTAAAGGGACTCTCTGTAAGAATCAGAAATAGCTTGTTAACAGTGACACCTGTTACCATTAAGTCAACGACAGTCAGCGACCTGTTGCTCGCGCTTGTGCTCGCACTACAGACACACAGGAGACTGAACGTGATTGACAGGCATCGTGTTGATTAATGTTAGCATCATTAGCAGCTAAAAGCACAATATCACTCTATATGTTTCACATGCTTGGCAGTAATGTCAGCTTACCAAGCAAAGATTCCTCCATGAATGGAAGGCCCGGCCGATGTTGATCCTAGTGTTAACTTTTCCTGCTTCAGCCTCCCGAGCGTGGTCAGAAGAAACAGGGGAGACACCGTAGTTTAGGTCTCCTGGACCGGAGTCGATAACGTTACTCACTCAGGAGTTAACCTGACCCCCCCCCCCCGCCACTCCATTCAGAAGCAGGGAAACAAGACACATTCCTGCACAAACTACAACTTCCTGTACATTCACTTGATATTCTCGAAGCTAAACTAACTCTCTTCTGCTCCGATGCCCGCTCGTTTTCTCACACACTCGCTGCCACTCTCTCTCTCTCTTACTTCACCTTTCACTTCCCACGTCCACACACACTCTTCGCATTGGCTCTGCTATTCTCCAAAATGATCCACACTATACCCACAACACTAGTTTTCCCCTGACATCGGCCACATTCCTGCTTTGCAAGACGGGCTTCACTAGATATAACTTTAGTTATTTTGTGCCTCCATGGAGTTTGTGTTGGAGTCTGAGTTGTGGTGGGGGTTGGTCATTTGTTGGCGTTAGTGGACTCCATTTCTAACTGAATCTTAACTATCATTGCACACTGTTAGCCCTGAAGCGGAGCTGAAATTAAAGGCACTTGCGAGCGCGCATGACGTTACATCCGATGGATTTTTTCTTGAACATTCAAGAAATTTTCAGCCAACATTCTTCACATTAAAAGCAATCTACAGGCTGATAGAGGAAACCCAGAGAGTCATGAAAGGTCTCGTTTTTTAGGTTAGGTTACAACCTGTTCACACATTGTCAATAAAAAAAACAATTCAAAACATTTATACGTGTAAGAACTTACATAGAGTCCCTGAAAACAGAAAAATCATATGCTACAACTCAATTTTGTGGATTTTTATGTTTTGAATTCAGTTGAAGTAGGATCTGCTCCTTTATTGGTTAAGAGACTCTTTCAAATGGACCAATAAATAGTCATCATGTTCAAACTAAGGCACTTTTCATTGTTCATAATAACTGAAATTTTGGAGATTTCATGTATTCATTCAATAGCTGCAATGTTATATTTTTAAATGATGGGAAGGAGTGGGTATACCCAAAGTCTGTGGTTAGCAAAATGATCAGACTGAATGATGAGCTGCAAGTAAACAGTACAAACATCTGTCAATTCTCCACAGTGTGTATAGTGTTTCCTTTCTGTTCTGATGTCTCCAGGGTCCAGACAAGTCTCGCACTCAGCTGGTCATTCTGGATCGTGGCTTTGACCCTGTGTCGCCTCTCCTGCATGAGCTCACGCTGCAGGCCATGGCCTATGACCTGCTGGGCATTGAGAACGACGTCTACAGGTAGAGACGCTGTACTAAAGGATGTCTGATAGCTGCCAGGAGTCACTGAGCTCAGGGTGCACCTGTCATTGCAATATTTGTCTTTTTATTTTGTTGATTATTGTGACTGACACTTAGTTTGGGTTCTATATTTCAGTGGTGAAGCTGAAACACAAATGTCTTCACTCCCCAACATCTCATTCACTCTGAAAAATGCTTCAATTTAAACCATATTATTTGTTAGAAAAAGGCCAATATGGTAAAACAATGCCCTACAAGGGAGAAGCAAAAAAAAAAGAACGACTGCACTGCACAACATAAAGATGCTAAAATTATTCAATGTTGATCTGCATAGTTTTGTATTTACTTTAAAGGTCCCACATTGTAAAAAGTGAGATTTTCATGTCTTTTATATGATAAAGCAGGTTTAAGTGCTTTATAAATACTATTAAACTATCAAAACGCTCAATATACGGAGAAATACATATAGTCGGAATTTGTGCGTTTGAAACAAGCCGATTTCTGTCCATTTGTGATGTCACAAATATACGATGTTTAGACCATTACACGGTTTTAAACAAACATTCTAAATGTGTCCCAGTTTATTTCCTGTTGCAGTGTATGTAAATAACATCAGCTGACAGAAAGTAAACATGGACCCAAAATGTTTCCTAGCAACGCAATTCCGTTGAAATACGCTAAAATGTTTCAGACAGAGGATAAATACAAGAATATTCAGACAGACAGTATGAGGAAAATAAAGTTTTTTTTTTTAACATTACAGCATGTAAACATATTCTAGTAGAAACACAAAATACAAGTATGAACCTGAAAATCAGCATGATATGGGACCTTTAACAAATAGAAGACTCTCTCTTTTAGACACACATACAGTCTGTAAAAAACCTCTCTCGCCCTCTCTGCCAGCTTTGAGACCAGTGGGATGGGAGAGACGAGAACGAAGGAGGTACTGCTGGATGAGGACGATGACCTGTGGCTGACTCTGAGACACAAACACATCGCGGAAGTATCAACGTCAGTAGCTTTGACTTTCTACTCACACATACACACTCATGGCATGGATAAACAACCACAAACTTACTAGAGCTGTAGGTTTGTGTTAGAGGAAGGTGTGGTTGGCATAAATTATGCCAACATTATGTTTTAGGGTTGTCCATCCCATTCTCCCATAACTCAGGAACACCTGGGGGGGAATTTCTTGGACTCAAGGATGAACTGATTAGATTTTGGTGGTCAAAAGTCAGTGTCAATGTGATCTCACAAAATATGTTTTTGGCCATAACCCATTATTTTTGTTGTATTTTTCTAAATTATGTTAGCTCAGTTTTCTTTTTCCTTTTTCTGTTATTGTTTGTTTTTCTCCTTAAAGCTTCAGTAGGCAGTATATTTTTGGTATCATTGGCAAAAATTCCATAATAACCTTTCAGCATATTGTAATTCAAGGCCTCGGAGAGATAACTAGACTTCTGCACCTCCTCATGGCTCTGTTTTCTTCTGGCTTTAGAAAAGCTAGCCTGTGACAGAAGAGTTTGACCAATCACAGGTCATTTCAGAGAAAGAGCGTTCCTATTGGCTGTGCTCTGGCTGGTGGGCGGTGCTATATATTTCCTCAACAGATCTCAACGTGGCTGCCGGGTCACAAACTTTCTCATTTTACAGCTAAACAGTACACTACAAGATGATTCTGAAAACATCTGAGGAGAGAAATAGACATTACAGTATAACAGAATATTGATTCATATTTGATCAGCGCTGCCTAGTTTGACCATTTGGTTGGAGTTTGCGAGTGATTGACAGCCGACTCACATAGACAGCAGCTGGACAGCAGACCTCAGATCAGCTCTGACTGCTTGTTTTCCTCCAGTCTGTGAAATCTTGCAGATGCCTTTAGGAGCACCGGAGGACACCGGAGGACACAGGAGGACACAGGAGGACACAGAGGCACATGATTTTTTTCAGATTACCTGTCTCATGCACTACCGTCACGATATACCGACCATTTTATAAAAAAAACTTTTTCATATCTGCTCCATTTCTACCCACTGCTGATTTAAGTAGATTGGAGGTCCGTTGTATAAGCCTGTGGCTTCTTTAGTTCTCCTGCCACATTTCTTATTTATATCATTATCTGGATTTTATGAAGTCTTATGTGTTTGCAAAAAAACAAGAAATCATATGCTAAGTATTTCACACAAATGTCTAACAGGATAAAATGATGAAGTGATGACGTTTTGGACAGACGTGGATGTAATCTGCAACATGACTGGTTGGCGGAGGCCTACGACCGCGAGGCGGTAATTCTAGATCCTGATTGTCCTTGTCCTTTTCTGTCTCCGTCCCATTCGTCTGCACAGGGCTGTGACTCGTTCTCTGAAAGAATTCTCCGCCAGCAAAAAGATGAACACTGGAGAAAAGGTAGAGGACACACTGTATCACTCTGCTCTGGTTTCTGTTACTGTGGTTCTGCTCCGAACTGTCCTTCATACAGTCACACAGAGGCAGAAGAAGGGCCAGAGTATCACACAGAAGTACTGTAGTACCTGTACTTTACTTACATTTAAAATAGTCAAAGTAAAATTATGGGTGAAGACACCTAGTCAAGAAAAATTAAAACATTTATTGTAAATAAAGAGGCTGTAATCAATATTTTTTATCAAAACAATGTATCAAATGACAATGTGAATAAACCCTGACAATGTGAAAGGGGTCACTTGTAATCATGAACCTACAGAGAATTATCAGCTGATTCTGCAGCTCCTCTCAGCTTTACAGAGCTTTATAACGACTTTCAGTTCATTGTTGAATTGTTCAGACCCCAACTGCTTCGGTTCGATCTCATCGCTCTCATAGTGTTGTTTTTGGCTGTAACAGGCAGCTGCTTTCAGAAAAAAAGCTCTGATAAACCCACTGTACACTACCTGCTCAGCACCAAATAGCAGACAGACACAGTCGGAGGTTAGTTGGTGAACATGGTGGAGCATTCAGCAGTTGAAGAACCAGATATTTTTTCTCAAACATGACTCTAAATGAATGATCATGTTGATATCAGTGGTTTGTTTCTACTGCCAAAAAAAGCAGCCAAAAAAACAATTATAGCAGGTTTAAAGTGAAATTACCTGAGTTACCTAAAATATTGATATTATTCATTTTTATCTTTTCTTCTAATTTCCTGAAAGTGGTTACCATGCAGCCAAACAATTTTCATAGCCGCGGCTAGGCTGAATTCACTTTGGGGTGATATAGGAATCTATGTCTTGTTCATTTTGCTCTTCATGTTGGTACTCCATTGGCTGAAATGCCATTATTTAGAATCCAATACTATTTCATTCATTAAGTCAGTGACTGAAATTACTATAGTAAAATGTAATTACAGTATTACAAGTAGTAGTAGAACTCATTGTGCCGGCAGAATGCTCCACATCATTGTAGTGTATAATTCTAAAATTATTAGGGCTGTCAAAGTTAGCGCAACAATAACACATTAACATAGATTCATTTTAATGCCACTAATTTCTTTAACAAATTAATGCAACTTGTGATTTTTAGGTTGTAGCAAACTCTGTTTTTAAGATAGAGTGACGATACTGATATCATATCAAACTAGAAAACCTAAATAACACTCCAAACTTATGCAAAATTTTGGTGAGGAAAAACTGGCATGGCCATTTCCAAAGGGGTCCCTTGACCTCTGACCTCAAGATATGTGAATAAAAATGTTTTTTATCTGTATAAAGTCTCCCCTTTACAGACATGCCCACTTTATGATAATCCCATGCAATTGTCATAGTCAAGTCAGCACACTGACACACTGACAGCTGTTGTTGCCTGTTGGGCTGCAGTTTGCCATGTTATGATTTGAGCATATTGTTTTATGCTAAATGCAGTACCTGTGAGGGTTTCTGGACAATATTTGTCATAGTTTTGTGTTGTTAATTGATTTCCAATAATAAATATATACATATTTGCATAAAGCAAGCATATTTGGCCACTCCCATGTTGATCTCCCTTTAAGGTACATTTTGAACAGATAGAAAATAACTATGGACAATCATGTGATTAATTGTGATTAAATATTTCAATCAATTGACAGCCCTAAAGACTATATTATTGTATATAATTATTCATTATTTTTATTTATGTAAGCAGCATTTGTAGCTGAGGTCATATCAGCTCAGATCAGATCAGAAGAGATCAACAGATCAGAAGTTTTGTATGAAAATATTAATATGTAATGTAACTAACTGCAGCTGTCAGATAAATGAAGTGGCGTATAGTATAGTATAGTATAGTATAGTATATACAATATATTGGAGTAAATGTATTATTTACAGCGCCACCACTGAAGTTATTCTATTAAAGTAAAGAGACTAACAGAGTCATTCATCACTCCCACCATCACCAACGTATATCACTCATCTGCGTCTTTCAGACCACCATGAAGGAACTGTCTCAGATGCTGAAGAAGATGCCTCAGTATCAGAAAGAGCTCAGCAAGGTAGGGGTTGAAGTCTTACTGTACATCTATACAGTTACAGCATGTCATGTTACTGTATTTAGTAGAGTTTGTTAAGTGTTTTCATCCAAAGCACCACGAGCATTTCAAGTGGCAATTAAACCAGCCAACCAGTGCAGGGTTGAGTTGAGTTAGAAAGGCCAAGTTAAAGGTAGAGTTGCCAAATTTATATTTTGGTGAAATGTGATACTGTTACACCATGCTCGTGCACAGTTGTACATGTGTGCACTCATGTGTACATATGTGCATGGTATGTACAGACACTTGGATAATTTAATTGTCTAATTATTGTTTTAACAATAATTCCAACTGCCAACTGAGAAGTTTTTTCCCCCTGATAATTTTATTTGAAGTTTTTTTTTCTGCATATGCCCTTTTGACTGAAAACTGTGAGGCTGCTCCCCATTTGTAGTGTGACAATAAACTCTATATGAAAAAAAGCACACAATGGGCCTCATAACTTATTTCAAATTAACCGAACAATTCATACACGACCCGAACCGTGACTAGCAAACTGAACGGTTGGGATTTTTTACCTGTACCGTTCCATCCCTAGTTTACATCTGAATGTGTTGTCTTTGTCAAACTCACAAACACCATCTCTCCTCTCTGACCTATTCAGTATTCAACCCACCTCCACCTGGCTGAAGACTGTATGAACCGCTACCAGGGCACTGTGGACAAACTCTGTCGTGTAGAACAGGTAAATCAAACTGATGCCTCTGTTATAGATCTGTCTACTGAGTAATGACGTGGAAAGTGAAGGAACTTACAGAGTTCTGAACTAAATTCATACTATAGGATTGAGTCTTTAAGCAGAAGGAGTTTGTTGATGGGATGGGGCAGTTTCCTGCTGACCCCACTGGAGGAAATTGCAGCCACATACAAGCTCTCATCTAACTTCTAAGCTAGATTTCTACACAGAAAGCTTTGATCCTGTGTTATTAAAATGGAACTTATGCGGAACTCGTGTTGAGCTTTGCCCTTCTTCTGTCCTCCATTGTTTTTAAGGATCTGGCGATGGGCGTAGATGCAGAGGGAGAGAAGATCAAAGATCCCATGAGGCTCATTGTACCCGTTCTACTGGACGCCAACGTCAGTGTGACTGACAAGATCCGCATCATCCTGCTCTACATCTTCCTTAAGAACGGTCAGATATTCACTGTCCTGTTGGTTTTCATATCAGCGCATTTGGAAGGAGAGGAATTCCTGCATTATGATGACAAAAGCAGAAAAGCACACTCAGAATCTTAAAGGACCAGTGTGTAACAGTTAGGGGGATCTATTGGCAGAAATGGAATACTATTAATAAGAATTAGGGCTGGCTCGTTTCCTTTACTCGCCTCGCCTCCTCTGCTCGCGTCTTAGTCCCTCCCACGGGAGATGTGAGCAGCCTTTATTACATCCGTCATATGCATACAGGTACATACATGCATCTCTCTGCATTTAACCAATCCTAAGTATTTTAGGAGTAGTAAAGCGCCCAGAGAGCAATTGGGTTCAGTGTCTCGCTCAAGGACACTTTGACATGCGGACTGTAGGAGCCGGGGCCAACCTTGTGGTCAAAGGACGATCCGCTCTACCCACTGAGCTACAGCCGCCACAGATGCAAAGATAGAGGAAGCGAGGAAATACCTTTTTAGAAGAATGACAGGTCCTTTCCTCTGAAGCGTCACGTGAAGCCACATCCATTTCTCAGACTGCGTGTTGGTCGGTAAAAGACCACATAGGATACACCGGTGTTTCCTCGCTCTCAGCTCCTCCAGAAGCCTCCTCTCTCCTCGCTCCTCGCTCCTCCCTCCTCTCTCCTCGAGGTGTATTCAAGGGATTGGAAGATCCTCCATGATGGCGGAGGGTGAACGACGCTAGGCACAATGAAAAAGACCCATAGAACCCATTTTCATTCACATATCTTGAGGTCTGAGGTCAAGGAACCCTTGACCTCAAATTTTGCGTAAGTTTGTAGCGTTATTTAGCCTCCTTCTCGACAAGCTAGTATGACATGGTTGGTACAAATGGATTCCTTAGGTTTTATAATATAATAATAATATTTTTTAATATAATCGTTGTGTTTTCGTTACCTTAGAATGAGCTATTTATATCTACATAGGGAGTGAGTCCTCTCCACGCAGTCCGCCATGTTGCACCACCATGTTTCTACAGTAGCCCTGAACGGACAAACCAAACTCTGTTAACTTTTCCTGCTTGGACCGGACGCTACTAACGTTACTCACTCCCCTCGCTGCTGCTCTCTCTCTTGCTTCACCACTCACTTCCCAAGTACACACTCACTCTAAGCACTCTACTTTTATAACAACTGCTCTAGAGAAGGCCATTGGCTTTTTTGCGTCGCCGACCACCTTAGCAATCCTACACGCTTGGCACGCAGGAGAAGAAGAAAATCTGCAACCTCACTGCTAGATACTGCCAGATCTTACACACTGTTCCTTTAAATATGTATGCATTCATACTTTGTTCTTTTGTTTCTTTAGTGCTACTCCATTCTCAGCTTGTGTTTGCATGCATTGTATCATATTTATAAATCTGCATGCTCTCATGCATGTGTGTATGGACTGGAAATCTATGCTGCATGTGTTTGTGTGTCTGTATGTGTGTGTCAGGTGTGACTGAGGAGAACCTGTGTAAGCTCCTTCAGCATGCCAACATCCCACCAGAGGACAGTGACATCATTTCCAACATGGCCCACATGGGCATGCCCATTGTCTCTGAGGTGAGCTGTCCTGCCCCCAGGACCCCAATGTCTCATCATGAACCATGTTAAGCTTAATATTGAACAGGTTGTCCCCAAGGGCCTCATTTATAAATCATTGGATAGGATCCTCACTAAAATGTTTGCGTACGTACAAATGAGCAATTGTACATATGCCAAATGAAATTCTGGTTTATAAAACCATGCGTACGCCTGCCATTGAGCAATGTCCTTTAATAAACCCAAAATCAACTTGAAAATGTGCACACGTGGATCAGCATCATATCCTGCCCTATACTCTCCATGCCCACATTCAACCATAAATGGTCAATGCAAAGCAACTCATCAATGTTTCTGCATAGAAAGGATCCTGCTGATCAATTAATGTTTTTTTATGGTGAATCACGGCGACTACCGAGAGAAAGACCAAAAGGAAGAATTTTTTCTGTCACAGGAATCGAGGTGCTTGTGGGTGAGGCGGTCCCTGAACACTCGTTCCCTCCTAATTCTTCCAGCCACGTAGTCCTCGCAGTGCCAGTGTGTCCGTCATGCAGCATTACGAGTGTCATTCACTGCGATATTGATATGTTTAGAGCAATCAGACTGATATCCCCCACCCTGGGATATCATTTGAAAATGGAAGTTTGATAGGTTACCACAATTTATTTATTTTTAAGTTTTCTTACGGTGAACTTGGCCTGCATTATGATTAAGAATCATAATGACAATATGGAGTATAACAATTGTGTGAGAGCTGTCACTGGCTTTATTTCCACACATTGCTAATTTACACAATCTATATGTTGTTGTATGTAATCCACGTAGTTATGAACCGCAAAGTATTAAGAGCTGTGAATGGCGCGTAGGGAGGAGGTTGGGGTGTGATGGGTGGGTCCAAAAACACAGGACTTTCACTCAGTAGACCAGTGTGAAACCACCAGGCAAAGTGAATTTATTCGTCATGTAACTTCCGTATTTAAGTTACAGCACTTCTGGAGTTATCTCTCTCTTTTCCAAAGCTAACTAAGTAGTTTGTTGCCTAAACCTAACCAAATCGATATATTCCTAAACATAACTAAGTAGTTTTATTTTGAAAAGACTGGAGCGGAAATTGACATAGGAAAACGCATGAAAAATACATTGTTGAAAGTTGTGCTGAGCGTCACGAAAAAAAGGGAAATGTTTGTCTATGTAGACGAATCAAATAGATTACATTTGTGACTATTTCAACTGCGATGAGACTGGGTTGGATAGTTGTATCAGAGTTTTCTTCAGTTGGTCTATGTCTACTGTCCTTATCAAATAAACCATAGATAAATAAATAAAATTGCATTCACTGCAGCAATTTCACGCACAAAAACTATATGAAAAGTAAAACCATACTTGGTGATATATAAAGCCCCTTTTTGTGCATATGCAACAGTTATAGATGAGGCCCCTGGTTCTGTACTATGCATAACATAGCAGCATGGTTATTCAAGTTGCTATTCCAAATGGATAACTTGTTCAAGATTCCTAAATCTCAAAGTTTCTGAGATGCAGTTATGTGTAATAACCATGTGAAACCCTACATACAAACACAATTATTACTGTTCATTTGTTTATTATCCCTAGATCACACATAACGTAGATTGTCATAATTACTCGTCCTTAAAAGATAACGTTGGTGTTATTCTGTATTCTTCTCATTGTCAACAAATCCCATGTGTTAGTCCATCTCTCCATACTTTCTCAGTCTGTAGTGTTCAGCCCCAAGCCCATTGATTACAGCGGCAGTAGGCAGAATATTTTTGACATCAATGGGCAAAAATTCCATAATAACCTCTCAGCATGAGAGAAAACTAGACTTCTGCACCTCCTCATGGCTCTGTTTTCAGACTTTAAAAAAATCTAGCCCCTGACGAGAAACTTTGGCCAATCACAGGTCATTTCAGAGAGAAAAAGTTCCTATTGGCTGTTGATTCAACGGAGGCAGCTGTCAATCACTCTCAAACTCCAATCAAACGGTCAACCTAAGCAGCGCTGATTAAATATGGATTAATATTCTGTTACTGTAATGCCTATTTCTCGTGTAAAATGTTTTCAGAAATATCTTGTAGTGTACTGTTCAGCTGCTTAGTATTTCCTCAACTGATCTCAAAATGGCTGCCGGGTCACAAACTTTCTCATTTTACAGCTAAACAGTACACTACAAGATGTTTCTGAAAACATTCTATGCAAGAAATTGGCATTACAGTAACAGAATATTGATTCATATTTGATCATCGCTGCCTAGTTTGACCGTTTGATCGGAGTTCGAGAGTGATTGGCAGCTGCTCAGAGACGGTGAGACTCCAGCTCTGCTCTGATTGGATGTTTTCCTCTGGTCTGTGAAACCTTGCAGATAAGGAGCACCAGAGGACACAAAGGCACATGATTAGATTACCTCATTATCTCATGTACTACTGTCAGCATATAGCCATATGACCATTTTATAAAAATAACTTTTTTGCTCCAATTCTACCTACTGCTGCTTTGATCTTTTAAAACAGACCATCACACAAATATGAAGTTTCATTTTTTAAAAAGGCTCAACAATTTCTTAATACAGCTGGTCACTGTAGTTTTTAGCAGACGTCATTCAAACAGGAGTATATAGTGCATTTGTTGGGGACTATTTTCAGAAGCGCATTAATCCAAATTTGATGCTCCAGTGAGTATTTGGGGCAGCAGGACGTTGTATGTGGGACGGAGTCAAAATAATCTACAGTTTTCATGGTAATGAAGGAACATGTTACCTAGTGCAACAGTGAGGCTCATTGCTATGTTTTTAATAGCTTTTGGACAACAATGGAATGGCACAGAGGAAGAACATATGTCAGGCTTTGGATACAAACACAATACTTGTTTTATGTAAAAAATAAGATTTGACTTGCATTTCCTGTTGTTATATGCTATCTAGCCAATGGTGCTACGTGTAAATGTCATAGGCATAACATAATCTGTTGCACAGGAAACATGATTTGATGAGTTTGGTCTGCTGTGAGTTCCACACTATAACTGTAGCGGGCTTATATGTTTTTTTATGTGGACAAGCCCAAACATTGGCAGCCCAGAGAAAACGCTAAGAGGGATTTTGTGTAGGGCACAGTAAACCCTCAGTGAGATGATAACAAATTTGCAGGCATCACCAAAACCGATTACAGATGACAGTCTATCACCAACCTGAACTGGAAACTTCTTGCTCTAAGAGAGAGAAAAGACTTGTTTTCAACTTACTTGTGTGCATACAAACCCATTTCTGCACAACAAAAATCGATCCACCCAACGTTCCCGGGACATTTAGTCCTACTACTTTTCAAGGAACTAAAAGGTTCCTTCAGGCCATTTTGTCTGCGTTTCCATATGGTCTAAAGACCTGTGAAGATTAAAATTAGCAAATTAGTCCGAAACGCAATGAGTTCCTCAAAAGGTTCTTTGTTCCAAAGGAAAGTTCCTGTGGTGGAAACGGGGCTAAAGCTTATAAAAAAACAACAATGCGATAAAAGTTGTAAACAGTAAGACAATTGTGCAATATAAAAATATGGAATGATTAACGTAACAGTTTGCTTTATATACATGAGGTAGGTGGATATGATAGTACATAGAGTATATACAGTGTCGGTATTTATATTGGTAGTAATGATATTAACATGTTAAAGAACACTGCATATTTATATTGATATTGACACTATATGACTGACTTAAGTGTTCATTAGAGATGGCCTGAGGGAAACAAGTGCAATTGCGCTTCAGATAAGTGTTATTGCCTCAACCCAGTAGAACAATATCCACTTTTTGTAGGAAAAACTCTTTGATTTTTAACTGAATATGAGCCTAAATAACCCAAAACTGACATTTGGCATTTGGTCTTGAAAAGGACAGGAGTTGATCTGCTGATGTGTGAATTGTGAAAGCTCATGAGTGATCAGCATTGTTTTTTTCACAGGGCATCGTCAAGAAAGCCAAGAAGCCCGATCGTAAGGAACGAATCAGTGAGCAGACCTACCAGCTCTCCAGGTGGACTCCTCTCGTGAAGGATCTCATTGAGGTACATACAACTCATGCTATCAGGCTACCGTACATTATGCAGTGTGATTACACATTAATATTGGGGATTAGTGCTAATGGACATTTCCTTTATTTTAACTACTAACTTCTAGAGATATGTATCTTAACAACATTTTAATACTGTTATATCCAAGTGCTGATTCTTAAAATGTAATTTTAGTTTCCTAATCCAAGAAATGCAATCATCCTTTGGGGCAAGGCAATGTATCAAGTAAGACAAACTGTTTAAGTGAAGCATAATCTCCTTGATAATAGTAATATACCGTAATGTTTTGCTTTCACATTTAAAGAAAAACTATTTATACATCATCATTAAATCATAAAACAATAATTTGTGTTCACAAGCCCACTTCCCATACTACCCATGAGGCTTTAAGGGGAATATACTGTACATATATGCTGTGGAGGCTATACTATATATTGTGATGGAAAAAATATTGCAACCTGTTCATGCGTGCGCATATTGCGAGGATGCGGAAAGGGGTGCAGAAAGTCATTGTATGTTTATTTATTAGAGCGAATGCTGATTCAGCTGACTCATATTTGTAAGATCTGAAAGTCTGGAGCAAAAACACAAATGTGGAGACTTTTAAAACTGCCAGTTGTCATTTTTAACTTTATCCATTCAAATGAATTGTCTCGGGGTGCTCAAAATGAAGAGATTTCAGCAACACAACTTACAATTTTTAACTGTGTCTTTTTCAGGTAGTACCTTCTCTGTTCTCTTAAGCTCTTTCTGGGACCTCTCTCTACTTTCTTAATTGTCAAACCCTCAGATGTTTCAGATTTAAAAGCGTCTCTCTCTCTCTCTCTCTCACACACACACACACACACACACACACACACACACACACACACTTAGACATACTGTACAAGGACAGTTACGCTTTTATTCAACTTTTTCTCAACCTTTATGCTTTTTAAAATGTTAAACATATCTCTCTCTCAGTATGCTTGTATTCAACATTTCGAAATACTGTGCTTTATTCATAATTTATTATAATGGAAGTGATATTAATATAAAGTATTTCTTTTTCCAGCCTGTATTAAACCTTTTATGTCTTTTAAAGTACAAAGCATTTCTTCTTTCAGCCTTTTCAGTTAATTAATTTCAACTTCCACCTATTGATCGTATTACAGTTTAGCTTCCAGCTATTCTAGCAACGTGTTCAGCTCTTAGCTTCTTTAGGTAATGTAGTTCAGCAAACGAAATGCATTTTCTAGTATTGCAAATGTTGTTGAAATTCTATACTCCATTCATATCGCCACTGGCAGGTAGTTACTGTTTACTGTGATGATGTGGTGCACCCTTGCAATATGCGCGTACATGAGCAGGTTGCAGTATTTTTCATCATGTTATACCCATCTGGAGCGTGTATAGATCATTTTTCACCCCCACCCAAATAATGATTACCTACAGTTGTTTGGCAAACTTGCTGGTCCTCTTGTAATTTAAATGCGGTCCGAAGCACCGTCCTTGTGTTTTAGAGTAGATCGCTGAGAAAAAAACATTGAAGCCATCAGCAGAGCAAGAGCTCATTGTCAGTTACAGGTACTGGAGTTCTCTTTTGGATTTGTCCTGTACACGTCCATGTCTATTATAGACCACATCCTCTAATTATGTGGTGGTCACACAGAACAATGGGTTGATTATTGAGGAGCATAGTGAATATTTTATTCTACACCTCCCCCTGTAATGTTAATCCCACCTGAGTGCGGCTTTAGATAGTATTTTGGTGACAACTGTAACATGGGTGAGTCTGTTTTTGGTGCAAACTGTAGTAACTTCAATGTGCTCCCACAGGACGCCATTGAGGACAAACTTGACCCCAAGCAGTACCCGTACATTTCCCAGCGACAGGCATCTGCCAAAGCCAGTGCTCCATCAAGGTGTGTAGTCTTTTAATGCATGGTATAGTGCCTACACTTCAGGTACCACATTACTTTAATAAATGCCTTCAATAACTAAAAATAATAAATGAAATAGATTTGAGCCATTGTTACTGTTTTGAATTGTAAATAAGAGTTTTACAATATTGTCTTCCTTTCAATGTTTGCAATAAAAAAATATCTATATTCATGTTTTACATCCAGTGCTCGCTATGGTAACTGGCACAAGAACAGAGGCCCCACAGAGATGAAGACGGGGCCCAGGATCATCGTCTTTATTATCGGAGGGATGACCTACAGCGAGATGCGCTGTGTGTATGAGGTCACTCAGGCCAATGGCAAGTGGGAGGCACTGATCGGTGAGTTCACTGGACAGAAAGTCCCCCAACTGGAGAGCAGAAAATTGGATTATATTTGATTATTTTCAGTAAAATCATCATCATTAGTATGAATCCTGAGGGTTTCAGGTGGTGAAGTATTAATGTCTAGTTTTTATTTAAAGGCTAATCTCTGACCTTTGAATTGTCTAATTTAACCTGACAGGTTTTTTTTACCTCAATATTTCACTGTGGTGTAGGTTTCATTACATTCTTCTTATAGTGGGTTAACAATAGCAGGTTTGATCCAGCCTCCGGGGATAAATCCTCCTGAGTGTTTGGATCTTGCTGATGTGTCTGTTCTGAAATCTTACAGCATATTTATGTTTGCTGTGCAGCTGATTCAGCAGAGCTTGACTTCTGTGCAATGGTCTTAATCACATTCTCTGAGAGCTGATATGTTATTGTGACTCTCAGGGAATGGATGCAGTGTCAGGTACAGGAAGGAGGAAGTGAATCTGCAAAATCATCGGTAGTTCAGATTTCATCAGGCCTTAAGTCATGCTGACCTCTCAGACAGTACTATTTAGCAATATTTTGTAACTTTTAAGACCTCTGTGAATTCTTTTTTGTCCTGACCGGTCTGATGTGTATCTTGCGTAATAAGCAAGGATCCAGGGTTTAGTCCTTGCTGAGCTTTCAGGCTTTTCTCCCCCATAGGTTCCACCCACATTCTCACCCCCCCTAAATACTTAAAGGAACTTCAGCACCCAGACTTCCTGGACCCCAACGCCCCTCCAGAGGGCACGGAGGGCACAGAGGAGCCGCCTGCAGAATGAAAAGACATTTGGAAGTAAATACAAGTCATAATGTGATTTGTGAATCCCCGTGTTCCTCCATGTCGATCCACCCGCTCAGTGTCGTACCTTTGAACCGTTGATACCTGCAGTAGCTCATCCTGGTCCTCATGTTTCATATCTATAGCTTGAAGTAATACATCAGCATTTTTGGTAGACTCTCCTGATGGGAACATTTTGGTGTTGTGTGCTATTTGCAACGTGGTTCTGTATTTGTTTGTGTTTCTGTATTTGCAGCGCGTTTCTGTGTTTGGTTGTGTTTCTGTATTTTGGTTGTGTTTTCTTTATTTGCAGAGCATTTCTGTATTTGCAGCACTTTGCTATATTTGCAGCGCGTTTCTGTATTTGGTTGTGTTTTCTCTATTTGTAGCGCGTTGCTGTATTAGATTGCGTTTTTTGTATTTGCAGCGCGTTTCTGTATTTGGTTGCGTTTTCTCTATTTGCAGAGCATTTCTGTATTTGTAGCACGTTGCTGTATTTGTAGTGCGCTGCTGTATTTGGTTGCATTTTCTCTATTTGCGGCGCATTTCTGTATTTGGCTGTGTTTTCTGTACTTGGCTGTGTTTTCTGTATTTGCGACGGGTTTCTGTATTAGGCTGTGTTTTTTGCATTTGCAGCGCGTTTCTGTATTACAGTAGGTTGCGTTTTCTCTATTTGCAATGGGTTTTCTGTATTAGGTTATGTTTTCTCTATTTGCAGCGCGTTTCTGTATTTGGCTGTGTTTTTTTATTTTTTGCAGGATTTTTTCTAAATGCTGCGCATGGGTTGTCAAATTGGCGAAGATGTTTTCTTAATGTGCAAGAGTTTTGTCTATTTGCGTGTGTTTTCTTAATTTGTAGTGTGTTGCGCTCTCAGGGCCAATGTATCAAGCCTCGGTTATATTCCCAAATGGAGGCGTATACGCGGACATCTGCAGACGGCACAGATGCGTAGTAGTCATGTTTATACAGTTCGCTTGGAGGATGCGTTCCCCACATGCGCAGTAGGCGTAGTCGCCGCGTGGACTGTCCGCGTGGTCACAGCAAATTGGTGGTATGCAGATGTCCGAACAGAGCCTTCACGTACACCCTATGATGATGAAATTTACATCACGTGGACAGTAGCAGACCTTTGCGTAATTGCAGCTGCGGAAAGTATAACTTTGGCTTAAAGGTTCCTTTGTGGTCGCTTTGGACCCCTGGGCCTGTGCCCGGTAGGCCTACTCAGTTATCCAACTATGCATGTAATGAAAACAACTGATAACATTTTATTACACATTATTGTTGGTGGTCGAACAATGCTAGCTTACTACAGTAATAGACAAAATAAATGTGCTAGCGGTAGCACTACAACCAGTGATTTACGTGACACATGTATGATTTTTGGGTGCACACTGTATTCTTATCACAGGTAAGTTGAACAAAGGGCCAAAAGCCTAAACTATTCACCTTCGCTATTCACCTTTGTTGCTCAGTTTTCTGATTATAACCTTTCATAGTCATCTTTTCCTCTTCATGTATCTTCCTGTCTGACCTGTGGTGTTGTGTTGAACCTCACCTCCCTTTTTATTCCCTTTCAGAGCCAGTGTTGTGATTTGTTTTCCTGAACTTCTGCTGTTCTTTGTCTTCCTTTTTTATATCTATAGTAGTGCAATTCACTTTTCCAACACAAATCTTTGGCACTTGTGTTCTTTGTACAGCCATGTCCTTATAGAGTGCTACAGGAATGAGTCCTAAAACCCCGAAATGAGGTAGCATTTCAGCACTCCCGGTACCTTCGTCTGGAAGTCAACAGGTTTTTTGAATGGGTTTTTAGTTAGATGCCTGAAATAAGGTCTGTGGTTCACACAAGCTGAAGAGATTTTAACATTTTGTTTTCTTCGACATAAAATACATCAATAAATATCCCACTTCTGAATTTTGAAGCTTTTATGAGTTTTAAAAAAGGCGGTCGCTAACAAGTGGCTAAGTGAAACTAGTAAACATCATCACGCTGACCTGTCCACCTTTACGGCCTCGTTGCGTATACTTGCACTCATGCGACCATGGTGTAGTTTGTTTATAGCCTAAAGCTATAGTTTAAAACCTATTTTCTGCAATAATCCAAAATCCAATGGAACAAATCCTGTTGGCTCTTTTGTAGAGGGAACCAGGGCAATGCTAACTTCCTGGTTGGCCTACAAAAATACGTCATCCTTGGAGCACTCTACAGGGAGAATTGTCACTGTGACTTTGTCTGAGTGCTGTGCTAGTTGAGGAAAGTCTTTGTCAATGTCTCACTGCTGATTTGTTGTGTTGAACAAACAGTATTTCACCTTTCAGTTTTTATACAGAAAGTTTTACGATGGGGACTAACTTCCCTGTTCCACCTGACAGCACCAGCAAATGTGTCTGTATGTAGTCATGAATGAAAGTGAAGCAGATCCTACTCATACTCACTGAGTGACAAAGTTAGACTCTGTTTTTTCTTTCTTATTCAGTAGAAAGAGGGTGTGGGTAAAAAGCGTACATATGTGTGCAGAGTGATACACACACTTACACAGGTGTGAATAATTTGGTATCATGCTGACCCAGCCAAATGGTTATAGGTTTACTGAAATTAAATATAACATAATTCCTGTTTCTCTTGAAAAGCACTCTGTGCTCCTACTGGTCAACATCACGGAACAAGTTGTAGAAATTGTCAAACTAGATGAGAGAAATCAAAAGACATGCAACCATGTAGCCTGATTCCAGCATTAGTCACGGTTAGTCTGAACCTAAGTAAGCTAAACAACAATTGAAAAACATAATTAACAGTCAGTAGAAAGCACTCAGCGAGCTCATGCTTAAGCACCACGGCTGCACAATCCTCTACATTTGTTACCTAGATAGAGCCTGCGTGGGAAGTTTGGGCCTTAGTTTCATTTGCACAAAACTTCAATTCCACTAATTGATCAACATTTTGTTGCAGTAGTACAACGCATTCAAGATGTAATACATGATGTATGTCAAAGAGGCCACATTTAGTGCATATAAAGATATAAGCATTTGGCATTAGTTATAGGAGATCGAGGTGGAATAGCAGAAACAAAGGAATAACATTTCTTTGTCATCATAATATGATGACAAAAATATAAGAAAATAAGAAAATGTGGTATATAGTGTGTGGCCTTGGTGAAAAGATGTGTGTTGCACCAGGGAATCCAGCGAATGTTTTGCTTATACGCGTTCCAATTTAATAATTACGGACAGGGCACATAGTGTCATCAGGTAGCATAGCAGCACATAGCAGCAAAAACTAGCAACTTGTTTATTTCCCCAAAGCTTAATCTTCCACCAAATTCATTTAAATCTATTCCTTAGGGTTTGGTAAGATCAGATAAATAAACAGACAGTAGTTTCTGGACAATATCTGTCATTGTTTTGTGTTGTTAATTGATTTACAATAATAAATATATGCATACATTTGCATAAAGCAGCATATTTGCCCTCTCCCATGTTGATTATTTGAGTACTAAATACTTGACAAATCTCCCTCTAAGGTACATTTTGAACAGATAAAAAATGTGTGATTAATTTGCGATTAATTGCGATTAAATACTTTAATCGACTGACAGTCCTAATAGCATACACTTGAACTGATCTTTTCCTAAACCTAACCAAGTGGTTTTGCTGACTAAACCTAAAGTAGTTTTGTTTCAATTCACAATACTAAGTTTGACTTTCACTTTTACAGCGTGGTAGGTGCAGTTTGGCCCCTCTGAAGCATTAGAATGATACACACAAAAATTCATGGACCAATAACAGTGATAACTGAGTAAATTTTCCTGCCCTAACCTAAGGTGCAACGAAACTAACAGGTGGGTTAAGGACAACCAAGCCCAATTTGCACGTGTCCACATAGTCCTTAGAAGAGGTCTAATCAGGCAGTATATAAATGAAATTCATATGAAGGAGTCTGAGGGAGGGAAGTCTGTGATGGGACGAAATGAAGACCCAAGTTGAAATATTGAAAAAAATGATGATGTTGGGTATTAGATTGATCTAAATTGACCAACAAAATACTGTCAGTAAAACATGAGGCGTTCCTTATATTATTCATAGGTTATTATCGTTGACTGGGCCATTATACTGAAAAGTGATCATACTATGTATTGTGTCTTTCAGGATCAACTGAAATCTTCACCCCTTCTCGCCTTCTAAAAGCCCTCAAAGACTTGGAGAAAGAAGATCAGAGCGGTTAATAAGTTCCAATGCTCCCACCTCAGCCCTCAGCAGTAACGACAAACTCCTCTCCCCTGGCATAACACATCAAATATACACTTTACGTTGTACTTCAGTTGCTTTTAACTCATAAACCAAACTGTGTTTTAACATATGAGTGCATTGATGTTGATCAAAGTTTATTGGATGAGATTGGATTTGTGTTGAATGTTGTCTACTGTATACTGTGGGATGTTTATTTCTTTGGAAACATAATGTATGTGAATTAGTTTAGATGATTGGATGAGATTCAGGGATTAAGGGCTATAAATGAAATCTGGTTAAAGAGTATATACTGGGACAATTATTCCACTGCTTCGCAGTTATAACAGAACAAAAATGGTCTTTTTCATTGAAGACGCATGGTTTTGACACATCTGTGTATTCACTTTGTAACCTATCCTCCTACCTTCTTGTATTTTGTTGGAGCTTGCCAGTTTTTAAGTAGTGCTTTCCTTACAGTAGCAACCTTGCCAATACTGTACAAATCATCAGCTTTTCAGTGATGTGTCTGACCTTGGAAATGCCAATGTAAAACCACTCTGATGCTATATTTAGCTGTAGAACATTTTATAGATAAATGTTGTGCATTTTTCAGTACACAGCAGTGTTTTTGGCAGTGTGTTCTTTTTCCTTTTAGAGATCCAATTTCCTTTTGGTTCCCTGTGTTTGACCATTTTATCATTGGTTATTGTTCTATAGTGATTCTCTGTAACTAGTAATCCGCTGTGTACGAAGAGAGATGTCGGTATTATGATAAGTATGTGCTTCTATGTCCACATCCGTGAAGAATTTTTGCTGCAGGATGTGTGTTAGCAAATAAAGTGTCTTCCATTAAACTCTTCATTTAGTTGTTTTTTAAACTCTGTTTTGAGGTCAAAATGAATAGTAAATAGTCATGAGCTCTCTGAAGTACAAGGTTTGAGCGTGCAGCATACTGTATGTAGTAACTTGGGGTGGTGGAAAAATTAATAAAATCCCAAATCACACAATTGCCTCAAAGGACTTTATAATCTGTACAGCACACATCACCCTCTATATTTAGACCATACAAAGTATCAAAAGAAAAAAAATATTCATTAAGCAGAATTCAGGTCAGTGTTTTTAATCTGCACACTAATCAAGGCTGGATACCCAACCAGGTATAGGCTATGTGTATGGCCCCGAAACCCCAGACTATCAGGAGCCCCAATTTCACTAAGCAGCAATTATCCCTCCATCCATTTCCTGCTGCCTATCCAGGTCCAAGTCCCAGTGGAACAGGCAAAGTGAGGAAAGTCAGACATCCCTTCTCATCAGCTACTGTATGTCCTCCAGCTTGTCATGGGTAACACCGAGGTGTTTCATGGCCAGATGCGTAGAATCTCTCTGGTGTGTTCTGGGTCTACCATGTGGTTGGGCATGCCCAGATAGCCTCAAGAGGGACGCCTCCTAATCAGATGCCCAAACTGTCTCAAATGGCTTCTTTCAATGCAAAGGGGTTCTATAAACTCTTTCCAGATATTAAAGCTTCAGTAGGCAGTATATTTTTGGCATCATTGGGCAAAAAGTCCATAATAACCTTTCAGCATATTGTAATTCAATGTTCTGAGCGAAACCTAGACTTCTGCTCCTCCTCATGGATCTATTTTCAGGCTTTAGAACATCTAGCCGTGACGGGAGACTTTGACCAATCACAGGTCATTTCATTGAGAGAGAGCGTTCCTATTGATAATAATAATTGATTTCCAGTAATATATATATATATATATATACATTTGCATAAAGCAGCGTATTTGTCCATTCCCATGTTGATAAGAGTATTAAATACTTGACAAATCTCCCTTTAAGGTACATTTTGAACAGATAACAAATGTGTGATTAATGTGTGATTAATCGCGATTAAATTTGCTCATTATTTTAATCGATTGACAGGCCTAGTTTGAATCTGTGTTTTGAAAAGTGCCATATAAATAGAATATTATTATTATTATTGTAAACTAACTCAAGGGCAACAGGATACATACAATGCAATGGGAGGAATAACAGATCAATAAGGGGGTCCCAGGCTCCCAGATGGGTTAATGTGGCCCTGATAGCAAGCAGTAACTATAGCTGTCATTAAGTGCAGTACAATATTGTTCTATGATATGTAATACAGTACAAGTATAAAATAGTTGAAAATGGAAATGCTCAAGGAAAGTACTTGTAACTTAAAAATGAACTACACTTTACTTTTCACCACAGGTGTCTTGATTATATATCTGCTTATAAATATGTAGTTTTAATGGGATTAACCTTGTTAAATAATACATTTCAAACATACAGCTGTGATTCTTCATGAAGCCACTGGAGGGAGCCTTTGCCAAACGCTGATGAAAGCTGTTAAAAGCGTGGGACAGATGAGGCTCTTTCATTATGAGAGCTCTGAAGCATGTAAACTCAGCTGTGATGGGAAGACCATTTTTAGAGTCTTTTCCCACTCAGGCTGCATTGATGTTTTAAACAACGTGATTTTTCTGGTGAATGAAAAAGTGAGAGCAAAAATACCAGTGGGGGAAGTCAGTGTTCAACAATAGAAATCCTCACCAACCTGTAACCTAAACACTATTCTGCCTGAGGATTGAGCAGCAACATCGAGGACATTACATTTCCTTTCAAAAATCTTGTGGGAATAATACTCTGCAATCTATTTGGTACAAGCTCTGTTTATGCAACGCTGTAGTCCGCTCAAGGCTGCAGGCAGAGAGGCAGTATAATATTATGTGAGTCATTTTTAACTCGATGGAAAACAATATTTTCTAGAGACAAAGCTCAGAACAGCTCAACACAAGTCCATCTCTGCTGAGGTAGCACAGTGTGGAATTCAACACAAGTCTTATATAACAAGACCATGTTGTCAATACAGAGGGAATTCCATAATGCTTGAGTTACAATCGTTGCTCCTACGGGGGGGGGGGGGGGGGGGGGGGGGGGGGGGGGGGGGGGG
>CAKAOH010038288.1:0-17406 GCA_916701665.1 Sebastiscus tertius | reverse complement strand
ACATTGTATCTCTAACAGATGAGCTTTATGTCGGTGGGATTGCAGTTAACGTCGGGGTTGGTTAAGATTTTACAGGCTCTTTCGTTATATTAGTTGAAATGCTGGGTGGCTGTGGCTCAGAGGGTAGAGCAGGTCGTCCACCAGTCGGAAGGTCGGCGGTTTGATCCCCGGCTGATCCGGGTCACATGTCGATGTGTCCTTAAGCAAAACACTTAACCCTAAAAAGGCTGAGCCATTGGTGTGTCAATGACTGTTTAGATTAGATTAGATGGGCAAAGTTGGCACCTTAGTAGCCTCTGCCATCTCTGTGTGAATGGGTGAATGCTGACATGTAGTGTAAAGCCCTTTGAATGGTAGAAAAGTGCTGTATAAATGCAAGTACATTTAATGATTGAACGGCTTGCCTGTCTACTTACTTGATTGCACTCGCGTGTTACCGGAGTCTTCCACAAGCTGCTAGCTTGACAGCTGTGAGTACTAACAATAGCCATGTTGATGATTTATGTTCGTAATGATAATAGTGGGGAGTGGCTTTGGAGGGAGGCCTGAAGCGACGGACTGTCAAGCCTGAGACACACCATGAATGTCAGGAGCGCACGGCGGCTGCGTTACCTGTTTTACCCGTGTTAACAGGTTAGAGCAGCCACGCTGCGCGTGTCATGCGTGTGTCATGCGCGTGTCATGCGCGTCTCAGCTGCGTCTCTTCTAGAGAATAGAGGTCTCGCCTATTTTTGGCGCTTGACGCTTGACGCGTGCATCTCACAGCAACAACAGACAGGGAAAGTGATCTATTGACAGTATATTGACATCATATCAGCTACATTACTACAGTTTCAATGTCTAGAAATCTGTAGAATATGTCACAGACCGTGAAGGTGATCTATTGATTGTATATTGACATCATACCCGCTACATTACTACAGTTTCGATGTCTATCTGTAGAATATGTTACGGAGATGAAAAAAAGTAAAGACTTATTTTTAAATCAACACTTCCTGCTTTCATTTAAAAATAAAAGCCCTGAAGCGTTTTTTTCTGTGGACAGAATTCCTTTATTTGTTAACACAAGGCTTTTATTCTGAAATATGTGCCGGACAGTGTTGTAGAACATGCAGTGACTTAGAGAGCTCCATGCATGAATATAGTACGGATTGTGGATTATTACTATTATTTACAAATTACCACACGTTTCTTTACCTTTCTCTGTCTAAAATAAATATAAATGACATTTATAATTGAATTAAATGGCCATTAAAAGGCAAACTCTATGTAAAAAGAAAGGGCTGACAACAGCATCTGCAGCAGCAGAAGCGCAGCACACACCCAGCTGACACGCAGCTGAAATGCAGCTGGTGCGAACACCCGACGCGTGAACCACACAGCTACCACGCCATGCAGCTGCCACGCGCTCCTGACGTTCCTGGTGTGTCTGGGGCTTCAATGTTGCCGACTTTGCGACATTCTCTCTAGATTTAGGGACTTTTTTAGCTTGTTAGCATCTAATGCTGCCATAGCTGCTTTCATTGGAAAAGAGTTGGCAACACTGAACTCGTTTTTTTGGCTGGATCATTTTTTAAAATCTAGTGTACACTTGCTAGTTTCTTAAGGTGGCCGACCCTGCCTTTAAGATACTGAAGTTACACTGCAGAGTTATGGCCCTTTCAGACACAACGTGACAACGGCACCACTGCGCTCTGAAACCCATTATTTCCAATGACTTGCGTCATGCCATGACAGCTTATCACTGCGTCAGGCAAAGCGTGTGTGTAGCACGCCGCTCGACAAGCTCGCGATCAAAGTTCAACTAAGAATGCCCGCGGGGCCAATAGAAACGAGGCAGCCAGCAAGGCAAAGGAAGGCAAAATGGAGGAAAAACTAATCTTGTGTGTGTCTGAATTCCCTGAACTGTACAACACAAGTTTGTGCATGTATCGAGACCTCAGGAGGAAAGCCTTGTCTTGGAAACACGTTTCCAACCAAGTAGGGATATCGGGTGCGCTAGCAGGGCTAGTGCTAATGCATGCTTCTTAGCACGGGGCAGATGTATCTTCGTTGCTGGCAACAACAAAATGACATATTCCCGCTGAAGTTTGCAAAACCCCAGATGTGCTCTGAACCAGCGGCGAGCCACTTGATTCAACTGTTATCAGCTCATTAAATGTGTATTATCGGCCATTATAAGCATCATCAGTAAGGGCCTTTTACTACATTGTAAAAGTGAAAGTGAAACTTAAAAGCTAGTTCTAACACATTGTAAAAACTGCATTAAATGTTATGTTTTGAACACAAACAAAACAGCTTCTTTAGATTTAGGCAACAAAACCAGGTTTTGGCTTAAAATAACTACGTTTGAAAAGTGAAAATGAAACTTAATGCTTGTGAACACAAAGACAACTACGCATTGTTGGTTTCATATGGCATGCGCTCGGTCTCCTGGGTGTAATCCATCCTCCAATTGCCTCCGACCTTCACCGCATTTGGACTTTCATCTTGTCACTACAGCACCTGACTTCTGCTTCTGCTCCTGTCATAATTACTGCAGTCGCTAGAGGCCACTGTTGTCTTGTTTTATTCCTTCTTTCGGTGATCGACCATGTGAATTAATGATAAAAGTCTAATCGGTTGGGCGAGCGCAGCTTAAATCATGTTGTTTCTGAAAGTGCCTTCACGTGCTGTTGTTTCAGTCTAACATCTCATACATTTTTTTCTATAGAAAAGATTTGAGATTGATTTGTTGTGTGACACTGAAGTTATAGGGAGAAGACTCTTTGTGTTATCTCACCATTGAAATAATTTGTGCTCAAATCTTATTAAAACATTAATTATTCTATGACACACATATGCAAACTTGATTCTCTCATCAGAGTTTTTTTTCACAGGTTTAAAAGGGGTTATACCACAGGCGTAGAAATCATTTCTTAACCTCATTTCACAAACCCCAAATCATGATGAGCCCATTCAACCCTTGCAATCCATCATTCAGAATACAATGAATATCGTTTTATTCCATCTTTTTACCACAGATGAAAAAAAGAAGTAGAAACTCTGCAGCACTGGTGATGTCAGCAGGCTGCTAATGGAGAAACGGAATCTCAGCCAGTTCGATATAAATGAGATTGTCTTCCTGCTTTAAAACAGAGCAATAGTCCAGCATATGTGGTCCATTTTAAAGCAGTCATCAAGCAGAAGCACCACTGCTACGCCATACTGTTGAAGAGAGAAATGCAAAAGTATTTGCTTACTAATTACTCTTCCCAGTGTACATTAACTTGTTTTATTGAATCAAGCCTTCACTGCAGACATCCAAGTCTTATTTGGCATATTCAAATAGTGTTCATGGTGGCCAACTGTTTCTCAGAGAAACCCACGCACTGATTTGATAGAGCACCGAAAAGCCACAATGAAGGAAATCAGGGTACAGAGTTACTAAATTAGTTACAACAAGTCTGTTTGTCCAGTGCTAAAGCAGCCTATAGCTGGGTGTGCAACACCCACACCTGATGAAGCTGAAGTTATGGTCCTCAAATAATTGTCACGCGGCGGAAGTAATGATTTTGTTATATATGTATTTGTTTGCCGTGGCTGTATACATTTTGTGTTAATGTTTGTAATGGTGAATGTGAGCGTGAATGGTTGTCTGTCTCTTTGTGTCAGCCCTGTCCAGGATGTACCCCGCCTTCGCATAATGTCAGCTGGGATCTGCTCCATCCCCCCCCGCGACCCTGAATAGGATAACCGGTTGCAGATAATGGATGGATGGATGAATAGATGTTTTTTTATTGCTTGGTTTCACCTGCATGCTTTTACTTTGAAATGTACTGTTTGCTTTAAGTTGATGCATCTTTACTTGCTGCTGTTGGGCATGCGATGAAGGCCCAATCTCAATCTCCACTTGCGGACTCACAGGTTGCGTTCGAATAGTCCTTTTTGGTTAGGAAGGTTCCTAACGGAGTGAAATGACCCGGAAGTAACTCAGTAGCAGCCATGTCAAGAGCTGTTCAAATTCTCTAAATGCTGAGGAAAGGAGCTTCAATGCTTCCTTTATTATCTCCTTTAGCAGAGGATACACTGGACCATCCTTTACCAAAGGAAAGGAGAGAATAACATCCCACAATTCCTTACGGCCGCAGCATTTAAAGCGACGCACCATTCTGCCGTTCATAATGACAAACGAATTGCTTATCTTGCGTATTATTTTCATACGCTCTTACACTAATTGGGATTCATGTTTAATATGAATGGGCAGTGACAACCATTTAGTTTAACTTTATTTTTAATTAATTATTTATTTCGAACATGTAACAAATACCTCAGTAAAAAGCAAAACAAGAATAACTAATAAAATGAACAGTGAACAATCAATTAACAAATAATCAACATAAATAAATATTACATGTCCAAATAGAAGTTGGAAGAAGTATATGATCCTACACCTTCTCCATAACTCCAACAATTAACTCAATATGTATCATATATTTCTTTGTTTATTTCAGTTCCAACCTTGGTAATGAAGTAATATTTTTCACTAGTTGTCCACGTTAGGTCAGATTATCCTTTATTATATGTTGATGTAAAGCGTTCCAGCAGCAGGAGGACCTGTAGTATCTGTCTTTCACACACCATGGGTGAAGCAGCACCCATGGTGCCCAGTCATTGAAAGACCTATCTAACAACGCACGGGGGGAGCAGCGCCTTTTGTAGTCCATCTTCAGAACATTGTAGTTTCTCCACAGCAGACCTGCGTCACTAACATCTGCCGCCGTCGCATCATAATGACGGAGCCTAGTGAAAGAGCAGTCAGATTCTCTGAACACCGCGGTTGTCTTTTCCTGAGTCCTTCTGAATTCTCCTTCTCATCTTTCCTTGACCTCATGACGTTTACCATTGAGGCCAAGGAAAAGTGGTTAGGAAAAGACATTAGGACGTAATTTTTTTACTTTTCGAACACAACCACAGACTTTGAGGCGCGTTCCCACGAAGTCTGTGAGAGTTTAGGGCGGTCAAATTGTAAAGTGCATGAGGGCTGTTTCGTGTACATTTTGAGCCCTTTATGAACACTGTCTGTAAGTCTGCATTTCTGCAGATTTTGCCAGAGGAAATTACCCACAATTCATAGCTTTTTTGACATTGAACACGGTGTTACCGTGGGAAGCCCTGAGGCGTTAAAGGAAAAAGAGGGTGTTCAGCCTGGCATATTAAATTTACACAGAAACATTAACATTAAGGATTTAAGATGGAACATAAAAAACACATGAAATCAGAGGAATGCATTACACTATGTTACACAGCTGGTTTATTCATCAACCAGTTATTTTAATTTTGCTTAATGATAAAGGTAAATTGATTATTTGACATTAAGTCTACCTCTCGTCTCGTAAAACAAGAGCCTGGAAGACGTTCAAATCAGGCAGTATAAAACATAAAAGGAAAATCCACAATTGGCGACGTCAAGGTAACATGATATGTCACTGCAAAGGGCTGTCCTATTCATATTTATACTATTTTGAGCATGTGCAGCCTCTCACACTCAATCATTTACCAGGTGATGTTCAGGGTGTAAGGCCCGTGTGTCCACACTGGGAACGTCAGGAGCGCATGCCGGCTGCGTTACCTGTTGTTTTTTATTTCGCGTCCCTGTTAACAGGATAGAGCATCCACACTGCCTGGGTGAGACGCGCATGTGTCCCAAGGCTTAAAGACCCGGACACACAGGGAACGTCAAGAGTGCGTGGCGTGGTGGCTGTGTGGTGCACGCTTCGGGCATTCTTTCTTTCTACATAGAGTTTGCCTTTTAATGGCCATTTCATTTCATTATAAATAACATTTATATTTATTTTAGACAGAGAATGGTTAAGAAACGTGTGGTAATTTGTAAATAATAGTAATAATCCATAATTAAAACTCCGTACTATATCCATTCATGGAGCTCTCCAAGTCACTCTATGTTCTAGAACACTGTCCAGCACATATTTCAGAATAAAAGCCTTGTGTTAACAAATGAAGGAATTCTGTCCATAGAAAAAAACGCTTGAGGGCTTTTATTTTGAAATGAAAGTTGGAAGTGTTGATTTAAAAATAAGTCTTTACTTTTTTTCATCTCCGTAACATATTCTACAGATAGACCTCGAAACTGTAGTAATGTAGTGGGTATGATGTCAATATACAGTCAATAGATCACCTTCACTGGGCAGTGTGGCTGCTCTAACCTGTTAACACGGACGGCGAAATAAAAAACAACAGGTAACGCAGCCGCCACGCGCTCCTGATGTTCCATGTGTGTCCGCCCTGTTAGGGGGGACATTGGGATTGGGCCAATTTATTACCACAAACTGCACCTGGTTGAGCTCCCACCTTTTAACAGACATTGCTTGTTTTAACCTATCGGACATGAGAATGTGGCGACTGGAAACAATGGTGTGGCCGGGAGGAGGGACCTGACCTCCAAATACAGAAATAAAGAAGGAGGAAGGAGGACGATGGAGGTGGGGAGCAGCGCTACATCTATCTGTGAATGAAGGTGAGGACGTATGTGGGCATTGGTGATGTACTGTGTGTATCTCTGGACCCTGGAGCGGGGTCACACTTGGAGCGAGCGGGGTCACACCTGGAGCGAGGTTATACCTGGAGCAGGGGCACACTTGGAGTGGGGTTTCACCTGGATCTGGATGTCTCCGGTATTGTGGCTGCATCTGCTACAGCGTCCGGTGCCTGCTTGATACTAACTGCTACCATCATTAATTAACTACGTCTGTATGAGGGACTACCAATGCTAATGAAGGACTACCAACACTTACTGACAAACTGGCAGCCTGGAGAATGACACTTCTCGGTCAATGCCAAAGACATCTAGAACTCCCAGCAAGCATGCTGATGCTGCAGGAACCAACGCACGGGCATCGATCACAGGGACGTCCCACACCAACATACATGGACATACTGAGGAGAGATGCTGGACAGTGCTGGCGAGCTATAGCCAGATGTATGGTGGACTGAGACAGCTAGAAGCTCCGCCTGAAAGCCCGTCTGAGGACGACCCAATGATATCAATTCCGATAGTTGTATTATTACTCCTTTACATCCACTACTATTGGTTTTGTGTTATCAGTCCTACTTGTATTAGTTATTACAGCTGCTAGGCTATTATTGTGGCTGCTTCCCTCTCTCTCTCTCCTTCTCTCTCTCTGTCTCTCTCTCTATCTATCTATCTATCTATCCCCCCAGCCAGTCTCGGCAGATGGCCTCCCACCCAGAGCCCGGTTCTGCTCCAGGTTTCTTCCCAGTAATCGGGGAGTTTTTCCTGGCCACAGCGCGCTTGGTGGATCTTGTTGGGTCTCTAAACTATGGTGTACGGTCTAAGACCTGCTCCATATATAAAGCATCTTGAGATAACTTCTGTTGTGATTTGACGCTATACAAAAATAAATTGAATTGAATTGAATTGAATCTCCCTCAGCCTACATATGGGTTCTCTGTGAAAGGAGTCACAGGAAGATGGAGACGAAGGGTCCAGCAGCGCCACCGCACCATTGCGACAGACAACCGCGAACCATGCTCCGGTGTCAACACTATCCCCCCACATGCCAGCCACGAGTATGAGCCAGCTGGTGAGGCCCAGGCACACAAGGACAGCATCACCAGTTCTTACTTAAAACTATTTCAAGCTTTTAACTGTAAGGGCATTTTAGGACATTTTATACATCTTTTAAGGTTACCTTTTGATGATAACATTACCTGGGTTTTAGGGTTTTTTAGTGCATTATATAATCTCTATTTTAACAGCTTTTGTAATAAATCATTCTTGTACACCCCTTTTCGTGTCTGACTCCTTGGTTGCCTCAGTGTTACTCGCCACCTGATCAAAAGAACCCTTAAACAAATCCAACTCCCCATTCCCTCCGTTACATAATCACAACAGCATCACTTAACTAACCTGTTTGGGAGCTCTGCCGCAAGAAGACGCTGTGGGCCCCTATATAGCCCCCATCTCTGTGCATTATGTATCCTGTTATCTTTGATCATACTAATTAAGCACACAAATATGTAGTTATGCAACGATTAATCTATTACTTGATAAATAGAAAATTGACAACAATTTTGATAATTCATTAATTATTTGAGTAATTTATGATAAACATTCACTGACTATAACTTCTCCAATGTGAGGAGTTGCTGCTTTTATCTTTTTTATATAATTTTATTTGAAAATGAGTATGGCTTTAAATTGTTGGTGGTACAAAACAAACAATATGAAGACATCAAAAAAATAAATAAATTATGCACTGAAAATATTGACATGTTGATGGCTGACATTTTTTTATTTTACCAAATAATTAATTGATAAATAAAAAAAAACACCAACAGATTTCTGATCAAATGTATCAGTGTGCCAATAAAGGCAAATAAGGAAGAAGACTGCAGACATGGATGTTAACAATGTAGGTTTCAAATTCTTCATCTTCAAAAAAATAAACATCACCTCTGCCAATGCATTATGATAAAGGAAAATCCACACATGTTAGATCTCACAAAAATACACAATGTGTTTTGCTGATAACATAATAGTGTTTGTTTACAAAAACTCCCCTCCCTTAATATGTAAAACTCGATTTTCACACACAGCCCCTCAACAAGATACACCTCAAGATCTGGAAATAATGTAGGACTCTAAGCCAATGCCTCTTATAGTTTCTGTTGATAATATAATTTTAGTGGTATATGTTCTCAAACAAATTTAGAACAACACAAATTATCACAAACTTGCTGACACACTAATATACAACTGTGGTAATCATGTGGACTTTCCATTACTGGCTTGAGTCTCGAGACGTGGAAAGTCGGGTGGATGCGCAGGGTACAGGGCAGTCAGTTGTAGACTTGGAGAAGAGGAATGGCATGAATTGCAGGGCCAACTTTCTGGAATTGACTCGAAGGGGCAGGTCCCATTTGGAGAGCCAAACCTTTTGTTCCGGGGTGTAGGAAGGTGCACGGTAGACTTCTGGTAGTGACTGGAGGTGCAGAGTAGAGTGGAGTGAACCAGCCACCAGGTGCTCCAACAGCGGTGGATGAAAGCCTGGACCGAAGGGAGGCTGACTCCAGCTCCTGGTCAGGAGCAGAGGAGGTTGGTAACCACAGGAACATTGGAATGGGGGGAGAGGCCATTGGTGGAGCTGGGCAATGTGTTGTGTGCATATTTCACTCTCAGGAGCTGTTTGGACCAGGAGGGTGGGTTGCGAGAAGCCATGCACTGTAGGGTCTCCCTCTCTTGATTCATTCGCTCCGTTGACTATGACACTGGGGGTGGGAACCCGAGGAGAGGCTGACCGTGACTCCCATGAGGCTCTTGATGGCCAGAAGCTCCTGATTTCCAATGTTGTAGTTGTGTTTTGTTGGTGATAGCTTGTGGGAAAAGAATGCGCATGTTTTTGGTCATTGACCAATGTCTGGGAGAGTACCGCTTCTGTCACAGGCATCCACCTTGACCACACATTGACGGGAAGGATCAGTCTTTCAGCAACAGTCTTTTAAATTCACCAAACACCTTAACCGGTGACCAGTGGAAGGAAGAGTTCTGAGAGTTGAGGGTGGCGAGTCAGGCCACCACTGGGCTGTACCACTGCTTACCATGAAGCCCAGAAAGGAGACTATATTCGAGGGGGGTATAGAGAGCCAAACTTGCTCTCTATGTTGGGCGTCTTGTGAAGAACTCGCGGTTAAGCGGTTATTCACAAAGCCCGTTTTATACATTTTAACATTTTATTCTTCGCTGCAGAGTCATTAAATGGGATAATTTATCTAAAGCCTAGCTTTTACTATGTAATTGAAATATAGAAGATTTATTCCAGTTAATGGAATAGTCAGAGATATTGAAGTATGATTCAATAAGTTGAATTATTTCTTGTAGTGATGACTGAGGGTTTTGTAGGAACAGCAATATATCATCCGCATACAGACCGATCTTATGATGTGTGTTGGGTGTTTGGATTCCTGTTATGTAGTTGTTTTGATGAATGGCTGCGGTTAAATGAGTGGGCATTCTTGCCTTACCTGTGCAGTGTGAAGCTGTGTGAGGTTTGTCCATTGGTGGTAACAATGGCTGAAGGTGAAACTTACTTTAAGCTTCAGCTTTAAGCTTTTTCTGCATCTGAGGTGGCTATGATGGTTGCTGCTTGTTGTAATGATGAATGATGCATTCAATCAAATAGTCTGTTGTGTTACTTGACGAATGTCTACCATTGATAAAGCTGATCTAGGTGTATCATGGATGGAGTGACTTTTTCTATTTTGTGAGCTAGTGCCTCAATGATGATTTTTATATTCACATTGAGGAGAGAAATGGAATGGTAACACAATGGTAAAGTTGAGTCTTTGTTAGGTTTGCGGAGGAGTGAAATTGTGGCTGTGTTCATCTTTGTTGGAAATGGTGAGTTTTATTTTAGTTCAGTTTGTGGAAGAGTCAGAATGGACCAGAAGTGTTTATAGGACTCAGGGATGCCATTGGGTCCTGGTGCTTTGTTATTGGGCATAAGATTGAGGGTAGTGGAAAGTTTGTCCTATGTTGCTGGTGAATCAAGTATGTTGGTTTGTTCTTTACTAAGCTGTGGTAGATCAATGTTGTTGCATAAAAACTTCAGAAGATTTATTTCTCTTTGGGTGAATTTGTTGGCTTCCCTGCTGAGTCCTTAATGATGGAGATTGTTGTTTTCTTCTTTATTTTGTTTACTTTAATTTGCCAAGTATTTTCCAGATTTAATGTTATGGTGAAAGTGTTCTTGTCAAAGTCTGTGTATCAGGAATTGAGTTTTCTTAGTCATAATTGAATTTATTTGAAATTTATACTTTCTTAATTCGTTCTGGGTTTCCTCTGTTGGGTTACTGGCATTAATGTTAATGTTAAAGTTGTTAGATTTTTTTTTTGTTCCAGTTCAGCTTATTGGTCTTTTTCTTTTTTTCTTTTTATAAACAGAGAATAAAGATATTATGCCTTTTAAAACAGCTTTCTCTGTTTCCAACACAAGAGTTGATGAAGTCTCGTGGAATAATTTATTTCTCTGAAGGATGACTGTCAAACTCCAGGTTTTAAACAGAGAAAGAGCCATCTGGTGATGGGTTTACTAAGTCTGATTCTGTTCCATGTAAATTTTACAGGAGCATGGTCACTAATAATGATGGGGTGGATCTTTGATTGTGAAATATTGTTTTGGTGAAATATTGAGTGGTGAACCGGTGAGAAGAATGAGTATTCTCTAGCAGTTGGGTGTTGCAGTCGCCAACTATCGCCAAGACCAAAATCACACATGAACTGTTTTATTGTTTCTGTAGATTGCAAGGTATGCTTAGTCAGTCGGTCGGCAGGTACCTGGAGCTCCAGAGAATAAGTCGTTGAGTCTCCTGAGTGATTGCAAGTCTTTTCTGGCCAGATTGTACTGTAACAATCAACTGGGCACAGAAACCCACACGAATGACTCCAAGACAAGCAGGTAAAAGTCAAAGCCCAAAGGTTTATTCTAAAAGTCAGGCAAGGGTCAAAACCAGGAAGACAGTCAAAGAAGGCCAAACTTAACCATGCAGGGAGCAGGTGAAGAATCATAAATCCGGGAAACCAGGCTGAGGTTTAGACAGGCAGGATCAGGAATGGAATGCTGGAAAGCTTAGTTGACGCAATAGTTAATCTGGCAAAGAGCAGGTGAAAGTGGGACGGTATAAATACTACTCCGGTAATTAGGGGAAATGGGAAGCAGGTGACTGAGTAGATGGATCATTTGGTGAAATTGGCAGGAAAGGGGTAACTGAAGGGCAGGAGGGAGTGGATAGGTCTGAAATGACAGGCATCCTGAGGGTGAATGGCCTACTGAGTGTTCGGCGAGAATTTGTGACACACAGAAACATATGGTCACTTTAGGGTTACCCTAACCCTAACTCTGACCCTGGTCCAGGCACTCCTGTGTCTGGTGATCTGTATTTCAGGGACCTGAGGGGTTTCACCCAAGGCCTGTCCTGCCAGTTAACCTACCCCCCACCCTGATTTTAAACACTCTCCTTCACAGTGCCTAAATCCAACCACACCCCTTTCTCCATATCTTCCCCTATAAGGCCTAACTGGCTTCCCTTTAATATCTGAAGTTCTTTTGAGGTTGTTTTATACTTAGAGTTTTATATCAGACTAGAACTCCTCTATTAGTGTATTCTCCATAAACTACATTAACTAAAGATCCCAGATGGGTATTCAGATTAATATCTCGGGCAGAGTGATCTAGCAGACATAGTTTAGTTTTATGTGTCAATTAATTTAATTCATGGCAATGCCAAAGGCTTCACAATTCAACACTAGACTGCATTGTCAGATTCTGTCTCATGATTCACAACCTGGCTCGCTGAATTTGTCTGTGGTTTACAGGCACTGTGCAGTGATGGGAATCTCTACCAAACCTGAATCTGGCAACCTGTACCAAGCTATGCTGGACAGTCACTAGCAATACCTTTTAAAAAGTGTGTTTGATCATATTATTTGGACAGTATACAGACAGCATCTTTTTTTTTTTTAAACCAGGACTGCCTTTTAGGCTAATTCATTTTTCTATTCATGCACATTTTTTTTGGTTTAAATGCTTTGTTTTCCATTTTGTATTGCTAAAGGATAAAGTGTGTGTTATTATTATTGTTCTTTTTAAAAAACAGCTGGTCATTGAAGTTTTTAGCAAACGTTACTCAAACAGGAGGACATACTGCATGTGCTGGGGACTATTTTCAGCAGTGGAGTAATCCACTTATAGTGCTCTAGTGAGTATTTCCGGCAGCAGGATGGTGAATGTGGGATTGAGTCAAAATAAACTACAGTGTTCATGGTAATGAAGGAACATGTTACCCATTGCAACAGTGAGGCTCATTGATGTGTTTTAATAGTTTTTGGACAACAATGGAGCTTTATGGCACAGAGGAAGAAGATATATCGGGCTTTGATACACACACAACACTTGTTAGTAGATACATTCATTATTGCATCTGAACATGGGATTTGTTGTCAATAAGAAAAAAATACAGTATATCACTGATTTGTCTTTCAAAAAATGCGCTCAAAATAATCAACCCATCAGCTCATTAACAGCTGTACCGTTAGAATTTTTTAACACTATTTTGCACTATGTCTCAAAGAAATCCAAGCTCTTTCTTTCCTTTTCTTTGGGGCCTTTTCATATCTAACCACATCTGGTGTCCAGGCTTCTCTCTTGTTGCTGCATAAGTCATGTGTATCTACAAACCTAAAAAAAGTATTTTAACAAGGTAAAAAAACTCCAGACAACTTCTTGTCAGCCCATTTCTTTATGCCAAATATGCAACATCCTTTAGTTTTATCAGACTTTTTTTATTGTGTCTTCAGGGAATCTGTTTGGGGGATATTTGGAAGTATTTCACTCTATTTCCCATTTGAAAAATAAAAAAACAAAAACATTGCAAGTACCAATACAAGAATATGTGACTTGTTCAGGATATTTTTGTGGTGACACAGCTGTGATAGGATATGGGAAGAGAAACACACAAGAGATGTTAGCGGTTACATCAGCCACAAAGGGGTTACATAATTGTGTTTAACAAAATTCTCTAACCTCTCACCATTTACTGTATATACAGTACATCTCTATAAATATATGTGCAGCTTTTTCTGTACAAGATATATCATTTTTGAACAGTTGGCATTCACATGAACAAAAAACATAGTCTCATTTACACATAATTTATATAGCATAATGTTCTCGCCAACACTTCATCACTGAATCCTGACACTTTATTTTGCATTACTCATGCATCTTATCACTAAACTCTTACGTTTCTCTACTATTATCTCACAGTAGTGGAATTATGTCATTAGATTACAAAAATATAATATATCCACTATAAATAGAATCTGATCAAAATACGTTTTTGAAAGCATGTACTACTATTGTCTCAATTTGGATTACTTGGCTCCACTGTATTACTTTGGGGTCGTGGTTATAGATATGAAAAGAAGAGTGACTAAAATATTTCTTGGCCTTATTGAACAAGCGAACACTTTTGAAGGAACAGACCGAATAAAAGCCACATATACGGCTGACTGTTCTTTTTGACAGTAGAGGTTTTCAACCAGTGTGGTTCATAACACTCTGCTGTTGGCAACAACACGCTTATGGTGAATCAGCTGTGGTGCATTTATTTGGGTAGTTGAAAATTGATTGTGAAATAAATTCATGCTGTCGAAACAATTGGTTTGACCCATTCCTTCAAATTGTAGCGGCAGAGACTAAAAGTATGCACGTCCTGATTGGCCTGCTATGTCTATGCAAATTTCAGTGGGTGAATGCGTTCGCTTGAGTATTACCCACAGAGTCCAGTGGAGGGTGGAGCCTGCGTGAGTTCGAACCTGAGTTTTAGTCCTTAGTATTGGTAAAGCTCCAAAATGGAAGTTGTTATTTAACCTGCATGGTAAACTTCACCTCTGCAGTTTCTAACACTTTTTTGTTGTCATAAATTTGTAGTCTCCCAGCCCAAGCCAAGATAACAGATGATGACATCACTATGACATCATGGTCATTTTCTCAGACTTGACAAAGCTTCTTCAGAGCCACATTATACAGGACATTATACAACTGTTTTCACAGTCTCCCTGTGACTCATTGATAGCATTTTATGCGTAAAATCATTGGAGCGCCCCTTTAACTGTAATCGATCTTTTCCTATATACTACTGCAATACTGCAGACACATACACCAATCAGTGTTTTACATCCACATCAACAAATCTTTGCACTCCAGTTTTCAAGACTGGTTTGTCTGTGCATTCATTGTGAGTGCAAATACTGTAGCTTCAGCTCTAAAACAAATCTACAAAGCAACGCTGCAACTTAAACCCTTTTTATTGGGACTGCCACTAAAAACATTTCTACCTCAACAGGTCAATTTGTTATTTTCTTGAAACACATAAAAGGTCTGCCAATGGAATGAGATTATTTCACCCAATTCCAAAACAAGTCAACGTGTACCAGGAAATTTCCACAATCAAATGACATTTTCTTGATTCTAGTGGAATGATCCATCTTATTTCACAGTGCAGAAACTCATTTTAACAAAACTGCTATTATAAACAGAATTGTTCACCCCACTGACAGACCTTTTACAGGAAAACATGTTTTCAACCCTTATTATGAAACCTAATAACTTCTTAAAACAGATGTTATTTTTACAGTGTGGAGTCATTGTGATTGGATATAATAGATAGTGATACAATTTGGGTGTGTTGGTACTGTGTTAGTGAACTAGCACAATCTCAGTCTAAATGGCCACAAAAACTATTAAAACTAATGCAGTCTGATACAACAGCTCTTAAACCCTTTACCTTCAGTAGGCTCACTTTGTGTTGAAACTGTTTCAGAGAGTTGTTGATTCAACTATATGCTCATTTTGGGGGCTGCAGTTTGGGCTGCTGCTGAATGTATTGGGTAATATATAAGAGATGTTTCTAATATTTAAGTCTACCCTTCCTCATATACTGTAAATGTGACACACCAATGTCTTATCGTTTCTTTAAGAGCAGCCAGAGTTGCCATGTCCCTAGTAGCTGTATGCGTATCAGTTCTTATTTGCAGCGGTGGAATGTAACTAAGTACTCAAGTACTGTACTTAAGGACAAATTTGAGGTATTTGTACTCTGCTTGAGTATTTCTATTATATGCTACTTTATACTTCTACACCACTATATATATATACATCTCAGAGGGTAATATTTACCTTTTAATACTTGTTTTTATTTATTTGACAGCTTTAGTAATTAGTTACTATTCAGATTAAACATTTTCATACCCTTTTTGTCCAGTAAAAACCATGTATCTCCAAATTTCAGGAATGTGATTGTGTTCCTTTATGGGTTCTTAAGCTAAATAAAGTATTTAAAAAGCTTCTCGGGTCAGTTGGAAAATGCATCATCACAGAGATGAAAACGAGATACGTGGTTCTCACAGGACAGCAACGCTACAAACATATGATGATCTTAAAGAATATTATGTATTGCAACTTGGGATGCACTGATACCAATACTGGATCGGATATTGGGCCAACACGGACTCAAATACGGGTCTGATCTATTCAATACAATTCTATGTTTGTATAATATATACATGAAATGCTGTAATTTGAATCCTTGTTTAAAGGTCCCATATTGTGAAAACTTACATTTTCATGGCTTTTATATCATAAAGCAGGTTTAAGTGATATATAAATACTGTGAAAGTATCGAAACACTCAATCCACAGAGAAATACACACAACCCGTATTCAGAAACTGAGCTTTTGAAACAAGCCGTTAGGATTTCTGTCCATTTGTGATGTCACAAATCTACAATATTTAGACCATTTCACAGTTTTAAACGTAAACATTCTAAATGTGTCCCAGTTTACTTCCTGTTGCAGTGTATGTGAATGACATCAACTGACAGGAAGTAAACAAGGACCCAAGCTATTGCCTAGCAACGCAATTCTGTTGCAATTTCGTTGCAATTCCATTGAAATGTACTAAAACGGAGCGTTTCAGGGTAAATGCATGTGTATTCAGGCAGACAGTATGAGGAAAATAAAGGTTTTTTTAAACATTAAAGTATGTAAACATGTTCTAGTAGAAACACAAAATACAAGTATGAACCTGAAAATGAGCATGATATGGGACCTTTAAGTTTTGACAATTTTTTTGCTGTATTAAAACTGAGTTGCTGGTGCACGGATTATTAATTTAATAATAACAATTTAGTAAATTTATATCTATGTATTCATTTGTTACATTTTGTTTTACAAAGTTAAGAGAGCAATGCTTAATCCACTTAAAAGAATGATCACTTCCACACAGTGAGGCATACAGCTTATTAATTCAACACTGGTATCGGATCAGTACTCAGCATTGGACGATACCCAAAGCCCAGGTATTGGTATTGGGACTGAAAGTCGGCTCGGTGCATCCCTAATTGCAACTCCCCAACAGTATATAAAAGAGATAAAATTAGCACAATGCCTTGGTTTTCATTGGTCTCTTACAATCATCTACCTACATGTATGAGTATGCTGTCATGTTTAACTGCTTGTATTGATTATCTGCATACCATGTTTTGTTTTGTATTGACTGCATTGAACATTTTCTACAATGTAACTTGCTTATTTTACATGTTGTCTGCTCCATTGCTATTTCAATGACTAGATTAACCTGGCCAAGGGTCAACAATTGGAAATTAACACTGGAAAAAATAAAGGTAGGATTTACTGCAGGGTTGTTATATTACAGTAAGCTGCATTAGTTTTAGTCAGGGAGACCTAATAAACTGGCTAGTCAGTTTAATTTTTATATGACCACAATGGGCACCCAACAGTTGTATATATCTATATCTATATCTATA
>CAKAOH010038287.1:34448-53800 GCA_916701665.1 Sebastiscus tertius | reverse complement strand
TAGAGAGAGAGAGAGAGAGAAAGGGGGAGAGTGATGGAGGGAGAGAGAGAGAAAGTGATGGAGAGAGCGAGAGAGAAAGAGAGAGAGAGTGATGGAGAGGGAGAGAGAGAGAGAGAAGAGAGAGAGAGAGTGATGGAAAGAGAGAGAGTGATGGAGAGAGAGGGAGAGAGAGAGAGAGAGAGTGATGGAGAGAGAGAGAGTGATGGAAAGAGAGAGAGTGATGGAAGAGAGAGAGTGATGGAGAGAGGGATGGCGAGAGAGAGAGACCCTCCCAACTTTCTCCTCCTCTCTTTACTCTCAGTGGATTTATTAAACCGGACAGAAGATAATTAATGGAGAATAAATTGATGCTTTCAGTAACTGAGACTAAAACCAGTTAGTGCTTTTATTTTGTAAATTTCTCCAAATTAAAGTGTCTGCTGAGGTTATATTTTATTACAACAGTCTCTCTGGTTTTCCACTGCTTTTTATTGGAGCTTCTTTATACCCAATAATAACCACATATATAGGATACATATATACAGGATACTGTATTGTGGATAATCTCAAGTATAGAGAGGAAATGTAGTCTTCTACTTAAAGGGGCCAGTGTGTAACAGTTCGGGGATCTACTGACAGAAATGGAATATAATATTAATAACTATGTTTTAATTAGTGTATAATCAACTGAAACTAAACATTTGGGTTTTTGGCGTTACCATCTTGATTTTTGGCGTCACCATCTTGGTTTTTGGAAGTCGCCATCTTGATTTTTGGCGTCACCATCTTGGTTTTTGGAAGACACCATCTTGGTTTTTGGGCGTCTCCATCTTGGTTTTTGGACGTCGCCATCTTGGTTTTTTGGCCGCCACCATCTTGGTTTTGGGCGTCACCATCTTGATTTTTGGTCGTCACCATTTGGTTTTTGGCCGTCACCATCTTGGTTTTTGGCTGTCACCATCTTGGTTTTTGGCCGTCACCATCTTGGTTTTTGGCTGTCACCATCTTGGTTTTTGGAAGTCGCCATCTTGGTTTTTGGCCATCACCATCTTGGTTTTTGGCGTCACCATCTTGGTTTTTGGAAGTCGCCATCTTGGTTTTTTGGCCGCCACCATCTTGGTTTTGGGCGTCTCCATCTTGGTTTTTGGGCGTCACCATCTTGGTTTTTTGGCCGCCACCATCTTGGTTTTGGGCGTCACCATCTTGGTTTTTGGCGTCACCATCTTGGTTTTTGGAAGTCGCCATCTTGGTTTTTGGTCGTCACCATTTGGTTTTTGGCCGTCACCGTCTTGGTTTTTGGCTGTCACCATTTTGGTTTTTGGCCGTCACCATCTTGGTTTTTGGCTGTCACCATCTTGGTTTTTGGCCGTCACCATCTCGGGGTAGCGACCTGTCAATCACAAGGTAGCCCCGCCCTAAAGCATCCCCTGCTTTATGGTCTATTTGACTCTAAATGGGACCATAATTTACTAAATGAACATCATGCTGTATTGAAGAAGACTTGAAACTAGAGATTGAGACCATAAACTCATGTTTACAATGTTTACTGAGGTAATAAATCAAGTGAGAAGTAGGCTCATTTTCTCATAGACTTCTGTACAATCAGACTTCTTTTAGCAACCAGAGGAGTCGCCCCCTGCTGGTTGTTAGAAAGAATTCAGGTTTAAGGCACTTCAGCATTGGCTTCACTTCTCATACCTGGAAGTTGCCCACTGGTGTCCACACACTTGTGGCCACGTTAATGTAGCTTGTTGGATCAAAGTGTTTGACGGACCGAGTGATTCACATTTAGCCTGTAGCTGGACTAAAGCATCGACCACTGAAGCATCTGACAGAGAGAGATAAAAACTAGCAGTTAGCTTCAGTGAACATGACATAAACCTGACACATATACACTTTCCCCACGTGGGCGTCAGATAACAGGTCGTTTAAAAGGAGACGTTTACTGTTAAAAGCTCACACACACATTCGGAGACAGATGGGCGGGAAAACGCCAATTGTTGTAAAATTAATGGCTCATGTGATAGCCAATCAAACACTTGGCGGACTGCGTGTCAATAGCCGATCAAACAGCTGGCAGCATGACTGTTGATGAGCTGGCGGTCCGTCAGTGTCACCTTGGTAACAGTCGGGGAACACTTGACCTTCAACACATTTAAACGCCACCAAGCAGAAAACATGTTTCCAGAAGGATCCTGAACCAACAGGTGGGAATTAAACTCACAGCTCCTCCAGGCTGTTTAGTGTTATTTATTATAATGTTAAAGATCGCCGTGTTCAGAGTTTTCATACATTTAGTCAAACAAATACAGGATTTATATTCTAGGAAACAATATATAATACTTTGTGAGATCAGCCTTGAAAATCTAAATGCTAATATTAATAAAAGAAAGTACGTAACAGCTGTTGAATGGCTGTTGCAGGCAGCGTTAAATTCATCAACGGAAAGTGATGTGTTCTGTCCTTTTTCATGACTTAAATGAGACAAATTAAATAGAAAGTGACCTTTAAAAATAATGAGGACTTTTATTTTAATTTTTTCGGCAATGAATAAAAACTAAACAAGAACGTGAAAGACGGATGAATGGACAAATGCATCTGCAGATTCCCACGTATAGCGCCACATGGTAGAACCGTGAAAATCTATTGTTTGGGAGTTGATTTAGCACTTTGCCTTGTTACATTAATAAACAACAAATCACATTTCAGTATTATTACATCTCTGTCAGTATTGTAAGTGAATGTTACCAGTTTGTGGAAGTAAGAAAGATTCAGATTTATTTAGATTTATGGACTAAATTAATCTACAATGCTGCTGAAAGTTGGACAAGAAGCAGCAACAAAACAGGTGGAACAAGCTCTAAAAATGTGCAGCATGTCGACATTTATAAAAAAATAGAGCTTTCAATCGATATTTTTGACATATTTAATCGCGATTAACCACATTGTTTGTCCATAGTTAATTGGGATTAATCACACATTTTTTATCTGTTCAAAATGTACCTTAAAGGAAGATTTGTCAAGTATTTAATACTCTTATCAACATGGGAGTGGACAAATATGCTGCTTTATGCAAATGTATGTATATAATTATTATTGGAAATCAATTAACAACACAAAACAATGACAGATATTGTCCAGAAACCCTCACAGGTACTGCATTTAGCATAAAAAATATGCTCACATCATAAGATGGCAAACTGCAGCCCAACAGGCAACAACAGCTGTCAGTGTGTCAGTGTGCTGACTTGACTATGACTTGCCCCAAACTGCATGTGATTATCATAAAGTGGACATGTCTGTAAAGGGGAGACTCGTGGGTACCCAGAGAACCCATTTACATTCACATATCTTGTGGATAGAAGTCAAGGGACCCCTATGAAAATGGCTATGACAGTTTTTCCTCGCCAGTTTGGAGTGTTATTTAACCTCCTTCACTACAAGCTGGTATTCCTCAGGTTTTCTAGTTTCATATGATACCAGTATCTTCACTCTAGCTATAAAACTAAGCCTCTACAACCCAAAAATCACACGGTTGTTTCTCTCTGAATAATTTCCTCATTAAAAAAAATCATTTACCACGTTGTTTTCTCTCATGCAGCATCACAGTATCATGCTGGATACACACAGAGCATCTGCTGCTTCCATGTTGCTGAATGACACCCACAGATTATAGACTCACCTCTCATCGCTCTACACTCTGTAATCTGTGGATGTCATGTGAGGAAATCTGTCAATATTTTTACTCGGCAGCCGTCAGTGTGTCACATGTCAGCTTCTCTCTCGCTCTCTGACTGCATGCAGCATGTAGCTCCACATCACTACTGGGAAAAATACAGTCCCGCGTACCCTCGCAGCCATGAACAGCAGTAGTGGAATGTATCTAAGTACAGACGTACAAGTGTGAGGTACCTGAGTATTTCTATTTCATGCTACTTTATACTTCTACTCCATTACATTTATATGACAGCTTTTTGCAGATTCATATTCATGATACAAAATATAATCAACAAGTAAATGCTGATGTATTATTATAAGATAACCGCAGTAGGCCTACTGTATACATAAAAAAGTAGCTCCACCTTTACCAACTGCAACCAAGATGGACGGCCAAAAACCATGATGGCGATGAACAAAAACCAAGATGCTATGGCTAAAAATCCAAGATGGCGACGGCCAAAAACCAAGATGGCTATGGGCAAAAACCAAGATGGTTACAAACAAAAACCAAGACGGCGACAGCCAAAAAACAATATGGCGATGGTTAAAAACCAAGATGGTTACAACCAAAAACCAAGATGGCGACGGCCAAAAACCAATATGGCGATGGGCAAAAACCAAGATGGTTACAACCAAAAACCAAGATGGCGACGGCCAAAAACCAATATGGCGATGGGCAAAAACCAAGATGGTTACAACCAAAAACCAATATGGCGATGGGCAAAAACAAAGATGGTTACAACCAAAAACCAAGATGGCGACGGCCAAAAACCAATATGGCGATGGGCAAAAACCAAGATGGTTACAACCAAAAACCAATATGGCGATGGGCAAAAACCAAGATGGTTACAACCAAAAACCAAGATGGCGACGGCCAAAAACCAATATGGCGATGGCCAAAAACCAATATGGCGATGGGCAAAAACCAAGATGGTTACAACCAAAAACCAAGATGGCGATGGGCAAAAGCCAAGATGGTTACAACCAAAAACCAAGATGGTTACAACCAAAAACCAAGATAGCGATGGCCAAAAACCAAGATGGCGATGGCCAAAAACCAAGATGGCAACGGCAAAAACCAAGATGGCAACGACAAAAATGCCGAACTTGAGGCTTCAAAACAGTAGTCCACAAACCAATGGGTGACTACGTCCACTTGTTATATACAGTCTATGACTCGTACACCGAACCGGACTGGCAAAACCGTAAAATCAAGCTAAATTTGAAGCTTCACTAGCAGGTGCTTCTGATTTCCACATAATTGCACATTAATACTTCTCGGTGGATGAAGCCATTTTTCAGTGACTCCATGAGCTAAGCTCCACCACCAGGACTAACTCATCTTTTAGCCTCAAGAATGACTAAATTATCCATCCATCACGTTTATAATGTGGCTTTTAGTGAACATATAGGGGGCGCTAACGGGGCTTTAGACTGTTTTATTGGACACATGCAGTCTCTCTGACATCACACGGCCAATTAGCGTCCTATTTCAGCCAACTGGATCAAGGTGGAAGACAGCGGGGAGAGGAAGAGTGAGAGAGGGAGAGGAGGGAGCGCTAAGTGGGCGGCACACTCTCCTGCCTCGGGGTAGATTGGTGTCAAGTGCAGAGAACACACACGGTGGGCAGAAAATGTAATGAATGTGATCACTTGTTAGGAAGAAAGAATGTGTGTGAGAGTGTGTGTGGTCTCTGCACTTGACACCAATCTAGCAGCAGCAGCAGAAGAAGAATAAGAAGCAGCAGCAGCAGAGAAATAAAAAAGAGATGTGAGCATGTCAGGCTTAAAGCTGAACACACTCTGATCCAAACGTCAATATTTCAAATTCCTTGAAAGTACGAATCCATCCATGATTCATTGTCAGGCTACATAAAAGAGACAGAGATGCAGATAGAGGCTGGCAGAGGATCCCGTGGTCAGAATACACAGTACGAACAGTATTTCTGCGGCGAACTGAATCATTGACGGTATGTGTTTGATGTGAACAGAGTGTGAAGAATGATGAGGCGTAGCGTAGCCTTTTAACTCGCAACATATTGTTTGCACTGGAATGTTTTGTAACTGTCGGCTTTAGGGAATTGTAGAGCAACACTTGGGATGATCAGCTGTTGTCAACGAGGGCTTCCTTGTCTCTGGTGCAACCTTATCGCATCTTTCACGCTCCACCTGGAGAGGACGCAAGCCGCCGCCAGCTTCCACCTGACTGCTACAGGAACATCAGGCCTTTACGCTACAGCTGTTTTTAAGTCTTTTGGGGCGAGTTGAAGTCAAGTCTTCAGGCTGTGTTCACACCAAATAAACACACCGCATAGGAGGACCTCCATGGATACCACCAACACTTCATCAACCATGGGCCGAAATAACCACTATTGCTTCTTTGCACATGGTTATGGAAGTCACAAATGTTCATAACATCACCCGGCGGCGCACACAGCTCAGGGAATATTCACCGTATCTATCAAGTAACACGTCGGCTGAGTTAATCTGGTTTACTACAGCGGTATGAACCCAAAATAAACAGATTTCACTGTGATTTAATTGGAATAAATGGATCAAAATGATGCCGAAATAACAACATAATGATGCCGATTTGTAAAAAAAGTCTGAATTCATGCTTTGTCAGTTCTGTCCACAAGACGACAAGAGAACAACTTTAAAATGCCTGTTTTCTGAATGGAGTTCTGATCGATCAGTGCTAGGCTATGCTAACATTGTAGCTGCTCCATGAACACTCAAAAATAACATCATCTAGGCATCTAGAGGTGATTACAGAGTGTAAATTCATTGCATTGCCGTAAAGAAACTGGCCATACATAGTTTTAAAAAATGGGGTTTGATTTCATAAAAATAGGATTATAACTTTAAGTCCTGAATATTAAGTCTTTAGTGCTTAAAAACAAGTACAAGTACTGCTTTTCCAACTCTTCAGAGTGTGAAGTCGATCCATAGACTGTATATAAAGCTGGACGAAGCGTCTCCACTTCCTCCCACTCTACAAAAGTTAAGCCAAAATATCCTGGATACTGGAGCTCCCATCTTGAGATTTCAACATCATTTGGCTTCACTTTTGGGGGGGCTGTCATGTCGTCACTCTTTATATACCGTCCATGGGTCCATCTGAGTGGATAAAGAGTTGTCATTACTGCATCCAGCAAGTCAGACAGAAATCCCCTTACAGCTGTGTGATAAAGAGCCGGAGGAATGTCTGAATAAAATCTACCTCCTCGCCGATTAAGCAGCCTCGGCCCGTTGGCAGATCGTCCTCGGAGCCCCTCGCTTGGCTCGATGGCGTCTGGGTGATGCCACTCGGGGCTCTGCAGACGTCTGGATGAACGACAGGTATCAATCCTGAGGACAGAAACAGCAGCTTAAAGCTTGTGGTTTTCTTATTTGTCTTTATTTATTTCCTATTTTGCATGTTTCTTCCCGTCTGCGTAACGAGCTGAAGGCATCAGATCACATCAGAGACCAAACAAAGTGTGTGTTTGTACGATGTGTGTGTGACAGCTCACTTTACAAATGTAAAACAGATTGCTTCTCTCCTCTCTTTGATTGTATCCGTCTGTCCTGGCAGTTATTCCCTCATTTATCTCACAGCAGTGTGTGTATGTGTGTGTGAGTGTGTGTGTGTGTGTGTGTGTGTGTGTGTGTGTGAAAGTACACTAAACATGCAGTACGTATGTTTGTCATACTGTGTTACGCACTCACACGCAGCCTATTTATTTTCTTAATGTGTCAGATGTGTGTTTGTGTTGTTTTCTCACCATACCGGAGTTGTCAAACTGGTTTACTACAGTTAATGTGTGTGTGTGTCGCTCTGTGTGACGCTGATTAAAAGTGAGAGCTTTTTGATTGCATCGACCCTCCATGGGATTATTAGCATAACACACACACACACACACTCACACACACACACACACAGGAGTAATTGAGCATTTCTCTTCTACACTACACATAACAGGAACCAACCCAGCACTTCACTGTTTACTCTCCAAATTCAAATTTATGCAGATGAGGCGAAGTAAACGATGAATGAGCTTGTTTGTGTTTGGAGGTTGGAGCTCTACGTCGTCTCCCAGTATAACCGGTTTTAAACTGGGACTCTATAAAAAGGTCTTTAATCCAGCAGCTACGATGGAGAAAATGTTAGATACACGTGTGACTTTTATTTATTTGCACAGTCTGATTGTTTCCAGGTTTACAGGACAGCTTTACAAGTGATTTCAGATGGTTTCTATCTTCCAGTTCATCCATGAAAAAGCGCCGTGAAGTGAATCGGTTGGTCCACACCTTCCTCACACAAAGACGCTGATCTTTTATCCTCTTTTATCCAGCAGTTGTCTGACAGACCTGAACAACATGTTCCACCTCTTTTCACTGTTTGTTTGGGCAAAGAAAAAAGAGCTACTCCACGTCCTAAAAATAACAACAGCCATACCGTCATATTTATGTGTAAATGGTAGCATTCAATAAAGAAGCAATGCAGTTTCCAAGGGGCTCAATTTCAAATAGTGGATAAGCAAGTAAACAACTGACTTACACGTTAAAATTAGGGATAAAACATCCTTAAAGGGACTGTTTTTAAGAATCAGAAATGCTTGTTAACAGCGACACCTGTGGCCGTTAAGTCAACGAAAGTCAGCGTCCTGTTACTCGCGTTCGCCCACGTGCACGCGCTACCTGAATGTGAGCGAGCATCCGTCAAAACAGTGAGGCGACACACGTCAGCTAAAACCAAAATATCACTCTATATTTCACCTGCTTGGCAGTAATGTTAGCTGACCAGACGAAGGTCTCTCCATGAACCGGACACCGGAGTTTTGGTCCGAGACGATAACGTTTCTCGCTGCAGAGCCCCGTCACTTCACAAGACACGGGAAACCTCTGTTGGTCTGGAGGAGCTGCAACATTTAGTTCTGCACAAACATCCACTGTACATTTACTAGATATTCTCAGAGCTAAACTAACTCTTCTGCAGTGTGTAGTGTGCGCGCATGCACGTAAGAGTGGAGCGAAAGAGCGAGAACGCGCGTGGTGTGTGAGTGAAGACGAGCAGAGGAGCAGAGGAGCAGAGACTCCGGTCCTGGAGACCAAAGCTACGGTTGGACGGTAGTTTTGTGGTTTTAGGAGCAGCTAGGTTAGCAGTGTTTGAGCTGAGCGAGCTGCAGGTTCTGAAGCTCTCTCTGTCCAGCAGGTGAGTAAAAGAAGCTAGAGGGAAAGAACCCAACAGTAATCTATTGAAAAAAAGCTTACTGTACTATACAGTAGCACAATAAACAGAGAGGTGAACAGGAGTCTCATCAGGGTTCAGAGGTTAGGCAGCTGAGAGGAGCAGGTGGAGATGTGCTGACAATGTAAAGAGAGAGGAGCCTAATTGGGGGATGAGGAACAGGTGTGCAGGCGAGCATGGAGGACCAGGAGGAGGTGAGGAGTGGCTAGAGACCTGGAGACCTGAGTACAGTAAAAACTACTGAGGCAGACATTGTGAAGACATCTGTAATGGATGCACTGACCTGTAACTGACATCCAGTTTCTCATCCAGCTGTGGAGGAGATGTTGAACAAGAGGATCCATCAGAATATTTAAAAAACCATTAAAGTGACATTAATTCCTGCTTTCTCATTCACCCCCAGTCATGTTACCTATTTTACACCTACTTTGCCAAAGTACGGAGTGTGGAACCTGGTATCTGGAGCCAGTTCACCTCCCGGGCGCCAAGGTGCCCATTTCAGTTAGTAGTCACCTTCTTTGTTTTAGGTTGTTGCCATCTTGGTTTTAGGTCATCGCCATCTTTGTTTTTGGCCGTCGCCATCTTGGTTTTTGGCTGGCGCCATGTTGGTATCTGGCCGTCATCATCTTGGTATTTGGTCATTGCCATCTTGGTATCTGGCCGTCATCATCTTGGTATTTAGCCATCATCATCTTGGTTTTTGGTCATTGCCATCTTGGTTTTTGGCCGTCATCATCTTGGTTTTTGGTCGTCGCCATCTTGGTTTTTTTGGAACCAGAGGTGACACAAGAGGGTGGAGCTAAGTACAACCGAACGCTGATTTAAGACATTTTTAGGGGGGCACCGAACCCCCAACTGCCCCAATGATGGATTTATAAAGTGCTCCTAAAAGAAAAGAAAGAATTAGACATGGTTTAATATAATCCTGGTTGTTAAAGACCCGAGGTATTCGTGTCATGTAGTGGATAAAACTGGTATCAGTATTGTCGTCTGTTAGAGACCCTCAGAGGGGCGTTAATCACCACGTTGGCCATGTCGTCCCATTAATCTCCGTCCTCTGTCATTAGTTTTCCATTAGAGCGTTCCACATAGTGAATCCCTCCATTGAGAAGTTAGAAAGTTACAGGTGTTGATCCTTGTCTGTATTTATGGTGTTAGAGAGAGGTGGGAGGAAACTAAAGGAGACAAACAGACAGTTTGTTCATTATTCTAATTTCCTCCTAATGACTGCATGGATGATGCATCACCATCTGGCACACACACACACAGACACACACACACACACTGCTGTGATAATGCAGCCATTGACTCTAATGACAACGCACCGCTTGTCGTAATGAGACTTTTTTTTTTTTACACGCCAATCCAGGGCAAAGCATGATGGGTAAACTGGCTCGTTGGGTGACAATAAGCTTCTGGTCGCCGTGGAAATGACTCAAGTGTTTGTCCTTACAAGCAGTTTACCTTTAAAGGACGCACGCTTTGAAACAAACAGTCCTGGTCTAATGTGATGTCGGGTTGCCAGATTGTAAATAAGGAAGCGGCCGCGTTGCCAGGTCATCAGTGACACTCTCCCTCTGCAAATTGGGTTGTAACTCAGCACGGTGAATCATGTCCAGTGTGTGTGTGTGTGTGTCTGTGTGTCGGCGTCGTGCTCAGACAGAAGCACTTGAACTAAATTGCCCCCCTGGTACCCACAATGCATCTGGAGCTGGCAGGAGTGTCTGTCTGTGTGTTTAAACCTCACGATGCCTCAGTGTAACACACAGCTGCTTCATTGTGACCCCTCTCGCCGTTTCTATGGTAACCGGCAGGGTCTGATGATGGATACACTCCAGGCTGTTGGCGACCACAACCGGACGGTGACTTTGGACTATTTTGACATTGGGTCCTAGTGTTACCGTGACAACGGCGACCACACCAGTCAAACAAAGAGAGAAGTTCAGGTGTGTGTCATCACTGTGACATCACTGCTGGGTGTGTGTTGGTATTTGGCCGTCGCCATCTTGGTTTTTTGCCGTCACCATCTTGGTTGTTGGCCATCGCCATCTTGGTTTTTGGCCATCACCATCTTAGTTACTGTTTGTCGCCATCCTGGTTTTTGGCTGGCGACATCCAGGTATTTGGCCGTCGCCATCTTGGTTTCTGGCGGTCGGCATCTTGGTATTTGTTCATCTCCATCTTGGTATTTTGTCGTCGCCATCTTGGTTTTTGGTTGGTTTCCTTTTTTAAATGATGAATACAGACTACCGGCGCCTTCTATTCTCTCTCATACAGGAGCAGAACGTCCGCGGTAGTCGGCCGATGGCTGTAGTCTTTGCAGTGTGTTCGAGTGTAACTTGTCGGCCAAGACAAAGGCGACGCAGGTGACGCAATAGTCGGCCTTCAACGCTGCTAGTTCTTTGATGTCGGGTTGGTGTGTCTGGGCATTAACATCTTAGAGAATGTTAAAAAAAAAAATGAGCCAAAGCAATTGATAAACTCTAAATGGTTATTTCATGATTTGAAATTAAGTTTATTTAACATAAATATAATAGTGGGATGTTTGGGCTAGTGACTGCTTTGATTGACAGGTATCTCAGCCTATCATAATCAGCCATGATGTTTATGATGTGTTTTATTTCAGGAAACATAATGGTGGTAAAAGAGTGTTTTCTTTTCATTTCCTCTGAGCACAGATCACCACAGGTCAGCTCGTTCTGCTCCGTCAATCAAACACATCAACAACAACAACACTGTTTACCGTTACTGCGGCAACACAGCAATCGTCACGCTGACTGAAAGAGAGAACCACTGCAACATCTGTAGACAGAGGTGACCTGACAGACAGTCGCTATACGAAGCAAAGAGAGAGATACGTTCATATTGAGGGTCGTTTTTAACATGAGCTGAAAATGCAGTTATTCAGCTATAAAACACGCACTTCCCTCGTTCCTCCAGGCTGCCAAAGTCACGTTGCCTTTTTGCTTAACCTCTATTATATCCCTGAGTGTGCACGTGCACACACACACATGCAGTTACACACACACACACACACACACACACACACACACATGCAGCCTGGCTCTGAGTGCAGTGTGGAAGGCGTGGGCTGTTTCTTCAGGTTACATCTCTCTGCAAAGATGATGGATGGAGGATATAAAATCCATCTCTGCAGGCCATTTAGAACAGAAATGAACACAGACAGTGAAGGAGCTGACAGACTGACAGACAGACAGATAGATGTTAATTTCAATCTTCCATTTTTAATAGGAACTGTGCAGTAAAAAAAAGGTTTTCATCAGGAGATTAATGATAGGGTTTGTAATATATGACCTTTATCTAACCAGGATGTAAATCTGTTTTCGGAGTCCTGCTGAATATGGCAGCTGTTGTTCAATGAATCGAACACAGAAACAAGAAGAGAGGAAAAGACATTGTTTAAATCAGAGCTCATTAGCACCTTAAAAGTATGCCGAATGATCTATTAGCAGCTCCTGTTTGCAGTGTACCCATGTATATACAGGCAACTATCACTGGATTACTGTGATACCGAAGAAATCTTAAAAACGTGTTATTTCTCAAGCTCAAAGTTCTGAATCTGAAGTGACCTTTTTTCTATGATTTCAAAGCAGCTTTGTGGATCTTTATTTGCATTGGATATGAGAGATAATGTTATCCTCGGGAAGTGTAAGTCACACTGAACGATATCAAAATGTGTTCATGTCTGTGTGTTTTGCCATTTTGAGTTTTTGTTTGCTGCTTTTCACGTATCATTTTTACGCTGCTGTCCGCATGTCATTTGTACCCTGATTTTTGGGTAACATTTGTATGTCGCTTTGGGTGTTATTTGTACGCCATGCAAGAAAACTACAGTACCACTTAGTTTTCTGGATTATCCTCCTCCGCACGCTAGCTGGAATGTGTCTGCGAGGCATCAGCGAGCGTTGGTGAGCATCAGCGAGCGTCTTTGAGCAGTTCACACATGACGGTCGAGCGGCAATGTGCGAGCTGCGAGCCAACTTCGATTTGTCTCTGATCTGGGGCTTTTGTTGGGGAGCTCCAAAAACTGTCAGGGAGCAGAGAAACAGGGCTAAAGTCGTGAATGTGAACTAGACATTACGTGATTTTTGGGTGTTTTATAACAAACTGAGACTTTCTGGACTTGCAAAATGATCTTTTAAATTGACAAACATTATATGTGTGATTGATGGCGCAATTCAAACGGCATCAAAAATGATTTGTCTCTCTCCGTTGACATGTTTTCTTCCGAAATAAAGTCCCATGATGGTCCACCGAAAGGGAAGGGACTTCACCTCTCTATTATCATAAAATTATAAATAATATTGCTGAAAACTCTAACTAATTATGTCATCATATTAGAGGGTTTAATTGTCTGTAACTGAGATGTTGCAGCCAAATGTTAATGCAGCAAATGAACCACTTCTCTCCTGAAGGACTGGTCACTACACTGCAGAGAGAGAGAGTGTTTCCAGGAGAGAGAGACAGATCAGTATTGGATTTTGAGTCGTTTATATTCAGCAGGGGTTCGCAGAAACTCACTGCTACAGTATAACACACACACACACACACACGCACACACACACTGCCCGGCTCTTATATATAAATCCATTAGAAGTTATTGTTCATCGGCGTGTTTCTGCCGCAGCTTTAGCTGAATAAAAACCTTTTGATTCAATTCAAAACTTTATTGTCTCGTGAGGAAGATTTGGTTTGCAGAATTTTTTATGATGAAAACAATAAAAACACATAAAAGTGTCCGCAGCAGATGCAGAGCAGCGTGATGGGATCAGAGCTGACTGAAAACCTGCAGAGTGAAAATCAGGTTTAATACGGTTATACAGCGAGCGTCGAGCACAGAGAGGAAACCTGCTGAAGTAACAGTTAAACATGATTACAGAGGCAGGAGCCCTGCTGGAGCCCCCTAGGGACCGCACAGGTCATTACACACGGCAATATGGAAGATGATAAACAACATACTATCATATAAACTGCTCTTAGAGCCTTTAGACAGCTGCTGCTGCACCAACAGTTTAGTCTTAGGAGGATGGAAAAAAGCAATAAAGAAGAGATCGAAGCTTGGATCAATTAAATAAATGAAAATTTTTTTAAAGGAAGTCTGGTGTAGCATGAACTGAAATATAAACTTGGATGTGAACTCCATCAAGTTCCAGTAAAATATGGAACTTATAGTCGTAATATGTCACTTTTGCTGCTGATTTTCAACATTAACATCCTTGTTTGTGTCCACCTGATGAATGTAAGTCCAGTATTCTTTCAATTTTAGCTCTGGGTTTGGTCTCCACCAACTCCTGAGGGAAATATCTGTCTCTTTAGCTGCTAAACGCTCCACTATGTTCATCTTTAAAGCCCCTTTCCCATGACAGAAGTAATTTATCCTCGCTCATCGTTCAAAACAAAATAGGAAAATGAAAGTAATAAAGAAGAGAAGCTAGAAGCTTGGATCAATTAAATAAATACATGTTTTTTTTAAGGAACTCTGGTGTGGCATGAACTGAAATACAAACGTGGATTTGAACTCCATCAAGTTCCAGTAAAATATGAATTTGAAGTGATAATATGTCTCTTTTGCTGGTCATTTTCAACATTATTGTCCATGTTTGTGGCCACCTACTAAATTTAAGTCCAATATTCTCTCTTTTAGCTCTGAATTTGGTCTCCACCACCTGCTGAAGGAAATATCTGTCTTTGTAGCTGCTAAATGCTCCACTTTGTTCACCAGCTAGTCTCTAAAGACCCTTTCTCATGACAGAAGCCATTTATCCTCACTGATTGTTCGAAACAAAATAGGAAAAGGAAAGTAATAAAGAAGGGAAGCTAGAAGATTGGATCAATTAAATAAATTAACGTTTTTTTGAAGGAACTCTGATATGCCATGAACTGAAATTCAAACTTGGATGTGAACTTCATCAAGTTCCAGTAAAATATTAATTTAAAGTGCTAATATGTCACTTTTGCTGCTGATTTTCAACATGATGATTCATTAGGAGTCTGCCTGATGAATGTAAGTCCAACATTCTCTCTTTTAGCTCTGTTTTTGGTCGCCACCACCTCCTGAGGGAAATATCTGTCTTTTTAGCTGCTAAATGCTCCACTTTGTTCACCAGCTAGTCTCTAAAGACCCTTTCTCATGACAGAAGTCATTTATCCTCACTGATTGTTCGAAACAAAATAGGAAAAGGAAAGTAATAAACAAGAGAAGCTAGAAGGTTGGATCAATTATATGAATTAACGTTTTTTAAAGGAAGTCTGGTGTGGCATAAACTAAAATACAAACTTGGATGTGAACTCCATCAAGTTCCAGTAAAATATGAATTTAAAGTGATAATATGTCACTTTTGTTGCTGATTTTCAACATGATGATTCATTAGGAGTCCACCTGACGAATGTAAGTCCAATATTATCTCTCTTTTAGCTCTGTTTTTGGTCTCCACCACCTCCTGAGGGAAATGTCTATCTCTTTAGCTGCATGTTTAATAATTTTACTTTCAATTCTCAGAAAAGAATAAAGAATATTTCACCTCATGAGCCATGCGTGAACTTGCATGAATCTCTGGCATAAACTAATATTCATTATTCATTCGTTCATTCATTCACGAGGCGCTAGCAGCTCTCTTTCGCCAGGAAACATTTGGTGCAGCTGTATTGTTGTCCAGGTGGAAACAGTAGTAGTATAGTTTATAGTATAGTATAGATACAGGTTAATAGTATATAGACATCTTCGCATAATCATCCAGTCCTTGTACATCCATTCAGTATATTTATTTGTATTGTTTACATCTTCCTGACTTGTATATAGACATTTTATTTGTAATATTGTATTCTTATTTTATTGTTTTTCATTATTGTTCCTAGCTGTTATTTATATAGTAACATGTTGTGACAACGAAAAGGAAAAAAAGTTTGAAAATTTGACATAAAGTGTGAATAATATAATAATAAAATGGGAGAATTGTGACCCTGGGAGGAAACTGGGAGAAAGTAATGAAAAACAGGAAAGTCTAGACGGTTGTCAAGTGTACATTGTCATTTAAAACATTATTGTTTTTGTAAAAATATGAATTAAAGCCTCTTTAAAGCAACAGTTTGTTGGTTTTCTGGAGTTAGAGGAGAAGATCGATACTGCTTTCGTATCCGTTATGTATGAGGCTGCAGCCGGTAGAGGGTTAGCTTAGCTTAGCACAAAGACTGGAAACAGAGGGAATAGTTAGCCTAGCTCTGTGTAAAGCTAAAGCTGGCTAATTAACATGTTATGTCTTGTTTTTATAATTTGTATAAAAACCAAAGATATAAGAGCTTATAAACTGCATCCTGTTTCTGTTTGTCTTCTTCATACCGTGAGACATTTTTCACCAGAAGTTATTAGTCTTTTTTATTATTGTAAATAAAAAAACATGACATTATTCAAGACGAGCTACAGCGTGTGTGTGTGTGTGTGTGTGTGTGTGTGTGTGTGTAACAGAAACAGTAAATAGTGATGAAGCAGCAGACTTCGGTTCAGTCAGCTAAATGCTAATCACATGTCCAAACTAAACCTGCTCTCATCAATCCTCCTTTCATCCCTCCTTCCTTGTTTCCTTCTCTATCCCGTTCTTCTGTCCTTCTTTCCTTTCCTTATTTCATCTCCTATTTATTCAGGCCTTCCTCTGCCATCTTCCCTACTCCTTTGTTTCTTTTCCTTCATTCCACCTCATCTCCTTTCCTTCACTGTTTTCTCTTTTGCTTCTCTTCTTCTCATTCACTCTCCTCGTCTCCTTCCCTTTGTCCTTCCCTCCATTTGCAGTCGTCCCATGTTTCCTACCTTCCTCCTTTCCTTCCATCCATATTCTCCCCTCCTATCTTTCTTCCTTCTACCCTGACATCTCGCTTTTTTCCCTTCGTTATCTCTTCTGTTAGCCCTCATTTTTTTCTTCCTTGTTTCCTTATTCTTCCTTCCTTACTACTCCTTCCTCCTCTCTCCTCTCCTTCTCCCCCTTTTGTCTTTCCTTCCATCACAATCTTTCTCTCCTCCTTTCTTACAATCATCTTCTGCTCCTTCTCTCCTTGTGTTTCGCCTCCTTCTTCTCCTTCTGCTTCACTACTCAACCTCCTTTTTTCATGTCCTTCCTTCACTCCTCTCCTATTTCTTTCATTTCCCCTTTGTTTTTTTACCTTTTCTCATTCTTTCTTTCTTTCCTTACTTTTGTTTCCACCAGCTCCTCCTTTGTTCTCTCTTCTCCTCCTTTCCTCCCCGCTCATTACTCACTTCTTTATATTCATGTCTTTCTTTCTTCTTTCATTTTTCTTTCTCTTCTTATGTTTTCCTCATTCTCTCCTCCTTCCATCCCTCCTAATTTTACTTCTTTCTCCTCTCCTCCTTTCTTTCATCTGACATTGCCTCACTACATCTTGCAAATTCACCTTTTTCTCCTCTATTTATCCCTCCATCACTCTCTTCTTTCCTTCCCTTGTCTTCATACTTTCTCCTCCCCAATCATCCCTCTTTCTTTCAGTCATCCCTCCGCTTTCCTGTCTTCCTTTCTTTCTTTGCATTTTGCATCTTCACGTGGCTTCATTACATCTTGCAAACTTGCTTTTTTCTCCTCTATTTATCCCTCCACCATCATCCCTCCTCTTCCTCCTCTCTTTCCTCTCCTCCCTTCCTTCCTTCCTTATCGCCGTCCCTTGAAGGCAGAAATTGATTTGATCACTAATTGTGCTGAAACAAACAGAAGTTGATTAATTCATGTTTGCTCTCTCGCTCTGATGAATGAGTCGGCGGCTGGAAAAAACAAACTTGTTAACACGAGAAGAAGAGGAGGAGAGAGAGAGGAGGAGAGAGAGAAGGAGAGAGAGAGAGGATGAGGAGGAGGTAAAGTGTTGGTATTGTGAGCAGTAAATGGGATCGCTGCCTCGTTTAGCCCGCCGGCTAATTAGCATTCAGTGTGTGAGTCCGTTGGTTGGTATTCACTGTGTGTGTGTGTGAGTGTTTATTTTCACTGTGTGTGTGTGTGTGTGTGTGTGTGTGTGTAGTCATTGATCAGACTGACAGAGACTTATTATGGTGTCACTTCCTGTGACCCCGTTTGACCCCGCTGGCGGTTAAAGTGTGTTTATGCGTGCGGTGTGTATTTGTATATGTGTGTGTGTGTGTGTGTGTGTTTGTCCTGCTAATGACTTGTCAGCTTCCACCAGCAGAGTTAAAGGTGACGCTTCCTCCCTCGAGACACACACACACACACACACACACACACACACTGAATACACAAGTACACTTTATTATTTCTTCCTCTCAAACACAAATATCAACAAACGCTGGAGCTGCCAGAAGAATTTATATTACAGCTTTTCATTCAATTGATAACACACTTATAGCCCTTTCGCACCGAGGACTCAAGCAGGGTCGATTGTGTGTATGAAAGGGTTAACCCGCGTTGATTGACTCGCCTTTTACGACCCAGGTAGAGCGGTGGGTCGGACCAGGGTCGATTTCGATGTGAATGTCACGGAGCAGGGTCGCTAACAAACGGGGTGGGAAAAACCTATTCGGTTGCACATGAGGGCGCACAATCCGTGACGTAACGGCCTCAGGTCGCCGTGGCTCATAAACAATTGGAGCAACAGCAGCAGGAATGTTGTCAGACACATTGGAGGTGAACAACGGATGAGAACAATGCGAATATGTGGCGAGAAATCGAGGTGCGGGAGCTGCTTGCTGTCCGCGGTGTGGAAGTAACAAAGCTTTGAATTTTTCAAATACACCTGCTAAAAGATCCATCTGTCGCCTGTTCTCTCTCTGTTATAAAGTAACAAACCCAGTCTCAGTTCTTTCACTGTCGGCTACATTTTCATGATGTAGGACTGAAATTACAGTCATGCATATTCATTCTCTCTTCTATGAGGAGAAACTTTTCCTCCTCTGAGACGCAAACTCTCCTCAGTCTGAAGACTTTAGCATAAATTAAAAGCAGAACATACGAGGCCGTAGAAAATGTGCTGATAACCTCTCTGCTCACTGAACCTGCAGCCAGATTTCAGGAGATACTTCAGTATTTGTACCAAAATGTTGTATTTTCCATCTGACCATTGTTTAGACAATCAGAAAACAAAGCTGAAACAATTATTTATTATTACTATTATTATTTTTTTTTTAATATAGCTTTGCTTTTTTCTTCAATTCATCAAGACTTTTCTCAGTTCTTTGATTCTCCGTTTACCGTGGAGCCATGAGAGAAAAAGAAGAAAGGAAGAGATGTTTTCTTCAAGAATTCAAGGTAACACGAGGTGAGTAACTGCTATACACTCACCAGCCACTTTATTAGGCACACCTGTTCAATTGCTTGTTAACACAAATAGCTAATCAGCCAATCACATGGCAGTAACTCAATGCATTTAGGCATCTAGACGTGGTGAAGACGAC
>CAKAOH010038287.1:13290-33578 GCA_916701665.1 Sebastiscus tertius | reverse complement strand
AAATAGCTAATCAGCCAATCACATGGCAGTAACTCAATGCATTTAGGCATCTAGACGTGGTGAAGACGACTTGCTGAAGTTCAAACCGAGCATCAGAATGGGGAAGAAAAGGGATTTAAGTGACTTTGAACGTGGCATGGTTGTTGGTGTCAGACGAGTATTTCAAAAACTGCTGATCTACTGGGATTTTCACGCACAACCATCTCTAGGGTTTACAGAGAATGGTCTGAAAAAGAGAAAATACCCAGTGAGTGGCAGTTGTGTGGACAGAAATGCCTTGTTGTGATGTCAGAGGTCAGAGGAGAATGGGCAGAGTGGTTTGAGATGATAGAAAGGAAACAGTAACTCAAATAACCACTCGTTACAACCAAGGTATGCAGAATACCATCTCTGAACGCACAACACGTCCAACCTTGAAGCAGATGGGCTACAGCAGCAGAAGAACACCCGGTACTAGCAAGGTGTACCTAATAAAGTGGCCGGTGAGTGTATATAAATGGTCATTTTGGGGGTGAATTATTCCTTTAAAGGGCAAGTCCATCTGCATTCTTTTCCATTTTTTTTCAAATGGAAATGCCCACTCTGCCGTTAGCAAAAAGCAATAACTGAAAGGGTGAGTTTAGATTTTTTCAAAGTGGTGTTGTTTGTATACTCCGCGTGTTCTGTGAGGTAAAATTATTATTTTTGTGAATGTAGTCTGGTGGTTTTGAAGAGAGCAATATATATAACGGCTTCAGTTCACCGTCAAAAGGGGCTCAAGGTTCTTTATTTGTCATTTGTCAGTTCCAGTAAAGCAGTCATTCGTCTGAGGTTCCTTCAACAATGCTCATGAAATATCATAAAATCCCAAAAGTAAAAATCAAATTGATAACCTAAGGCATAAAGTAGTGCAGTTAAAAGAAATATAAACATAAGTAAATATAAAATAGTAATGTAAATTTGTAATTTTGTTGAAGACAGTATTTCAGATGGGAAAATGAATGTAAACAGTAATGTAGTATGTATAGAGAAGTAGTAAATATATAAATAAAGATAATGGTAAAGGTCTGTCTGATGGTGAGGTAAAGCGGTTGAGGACAGGAGCAGCAGAAAAAGGTTTTTAATATCAGTTTACGCTATATATTTAGAACATTTTCACCGCTTTACCTCTTCATCAGACAGCCATTGTATCGCTCTCTTCAAAGCCACCAGACTCCATTCACAAAAACAGTAATTTAACCTCTCAGAACACAGAAGTTTCTGGTCTACCGCTGCATCGATCGTTTGGTTCGTTTTATTCATAAAGCCCAAAATCAGACCTGTCTTTCATGTCACACTTGTATACTTAGATCCTTGAATCAAAAAAAAAAACTCCCTAACAACCACCCTGAAGCCCCTAGCAACCATTCAGAAAGCACAAAAGAAAATGTGTGAATACGTTTTCGGATGTGGATCAAAGAATACGGTTAATGTTGAAGGTGAACTGTGAAACACGTTGAACTCATTGTCTCTCTCTGTGTTCAGCTGCTTCCAAGTCAAGACGCTCAGCGCTGCGTGAAGACCTCCGACCTTTAGACGGCCGACCTACCTCCACTACTCTCTCTCTCTTTCAGTGACTCCACTCCTGTGGGGCTAACCTTGTTAAATAAAGCCTCATCTGAAATAACTCCACCCTGCCTGTCTGCTCCGCTCCGCTATAAATCCTTCATCAAACACAGAGGAGAGAGGCGATCAATATCAAACCACCAACACTGAAAAGAAATCTCTCTGTGTGTGTGTGTGTGTGTGTTGGCTGTGCTTTATCCTCTGAGTGATAGTACTGATGACAGCTTTATCAGCTAAATAAAGCTCAGTCAAGGTCACTCATTTCATTTCTATTCATTCTCATTATTCATATCTGTGTGTTTATTGGCTTTAGAGGGTTTAAAAGCATATAAAGTATGTCTTCATATTTGTACAGTAAGCAGGTAATACAGGTTTCAACTTGATTAGTCAAGTTGTCAGATACTAAAACCGTTAGACGTCGCTGTGGGCAGTATAGTGGACTACTCATCATATTTACCAACCAGTCTCACTGAAAGGAATATAAATATCCAGCCAGTCACCCAACAAATTTATGAAATAGTCACAAAATTGAATGTATTGATTCGTGTACATAAACAAAAATTTCAATTTTTTTTTGTGATGGTCAGCAAATGCCGCTTATACGGAGGAGGAAACCGCTGATGTCCCGTGTTAAACCAGAAGTCGACGTTGATTTATATTTCATGTAACTTATGTACTTAAGTTACGACACTTCTGTAGTTATTTTAACCCAAACCACAATCTTTTCCTAAACCTAACTCAGTAGTTTGTTGCCTAAATCTAACCAAGTCGATCTTTTCCTTAACCTAACTAAGTAGTTTGTCTAAACCTAACAAAGTCGATCTTTTCCTAAACCTAACTACGTAGTTTGTCTAAATCTAACCAAGTCGATCTTTTCCTAAACCTAACTACGTAGTTTGTCTAAATCTAACAAAGTCGATCTTCTCCTAAACCTAACTCAGTAGTTTGTCTAAACCTAACAAAGTCGATCTTTTCCTAAACCTAACTACGTAGTTTGTCTAAACCTAACAAAGTCGATCTTTTCCTAAACCTAACTACGTAGTTTGTTGCCTACCTCCGTGCCACCGTCACCGCTGCCTTTGCCAGGCAACCACACAGAAATTAAGGGATGAGAGCAGGTGGACAGGCGGGCAGGTGTCAGAAAATACACAGAGCTACCTATAGGACTGTAGCGCTATCTAGTGGAAATCTTGGGATTTTGACGTCATTTGGAGCCAGAGTCTGTAGCGCAGTAGCGATCGGAGGGTGGAGCCGCGGTATCGAGGTCACCCGCATGACGTCGCACCCCTGTTTATAGTATCAAATAACTAATAAATATCAAACTTATCAGAAAAATTAACTCTTGAATCCACTACCATTGAGGGGGCGGGGTTTATGTGCTATACTGCAACCAGCCACCAGGGGGCGATCCAGATGTTTTGGCTTCACTTTTGGGAGCTGTCATATCGTCCATCTTTATATATACAGTATATAGTGTGTACATGTGTATACTGCATGTATTTATCTTCCTCTGCAGGTCATTTATAGTTGCTGTAACCCTTCTTATACACTTAAGAAAACCATTATAAACTTTATTATTAGTATTGAGTAGCAGCAGAAGACATTTTATGAGATTAAAAATGTGAAATAACACAATCTTCAGGTTATTACTGAGGAGGACAGAAACAGAAGTTCAGCTTTATTAGCACATAAAACGCAGATTGATGCCGTCCTATTAAAACTGCATGTGAGATTATATGAACTAAAGTTATTTATTATCTGCCCCATATGTATTATTCATAAGAACAGAGAGAGAGGAAGAGGAGCACTCGTAAAACAACAAAATAAAAGCCTTAGTTTAAAATGTGGAAAAATAATAAAATATTATTAGAGCAGCAGAAGACATTAAATCATAAGTGGAGCAGAACGCCCGCTCATACCTTTCATCAGCATCTTATGGACGATGTTTCTGATCACATTGTTTATTAATGACGACAGACAGACAGGCGGAGACGTGTCATTGGTTGTTGGCATGGAAACCAAGTGGATCGTTTTCTCTGATTGGTTGGGGAATAAGCCAATCAAACAACAACAACAGTTAAGGTCAGTCAGTTTCAATTTAAAGTCAGCAAACTGAACAAGTAGAGGACAAAATTACAAATAGGCTTCACCCAGACACCCCGAGATCCTTCAGGTCCAGGTCTTTCCTAACCCAGGTTCAAGAGGTCCAGATGCTCCAGCCACAAGCTGGTCTTTCACCAGCGTTAACATTTTCTATCTGAGTTTCCTCCTGCTTGTTCCCCAAATGTTTAGAAGATATTTCACCCAGGTGGTCTAAAAAGGTCAGGTTGCGTCTCCTCAGATATCGATCGGACTCGAGGTGTTTCTAAAAGGTTGACTCAGTACATCTAAAGGCATGGACTCTGGAAGTAGGGGTGCTGAGAGGGCTGCAGGACTCCATAACGTCATGCATTATAAAAACAGTTGATAAAAAAGGTAAAACTTCATGTCTTTCCCGTTTCTTACTGGGATACTATAAGTGTAGCACCAACACAGTCTCACAGCAGTTCGTGAAATAGTCACGAGATTTAATGCAAGTTTTTTTTCGTGACCGCTCCAGTCTTTTCAAAATAAAACTACTTAGTTAGGTTTAGGAAAAGATGTTGGTTTGGGTTGAAATAACTCCAGAAGTGCTACAACTTAAGTACGGAAGTTACGTGACCAATAAATCAACGTTGACTTCTGGTTTCATACGCGACATGAACAGCGTTGTCCTGGTGAAAGTCTGGTGTTTTCTGACCCACCCATCCACCCCGACCTCTTCCCTACGTGGCATTCGTTGCTCTTTATATACCTCCTGGTTCACAATTCCATGGATTACAGACAAATTGATTGCTTTACCCTAAGATGATATACCTAAATACTTACCTTTATATTACCCTTCCTCATTTTCTGCATTGAGGTAACAAATGAACACATGAATAAAGAAAGAAAGAAATAGACTTTTCACCCCAGTAACTCTCTTTCTCTCACTTTTTCATCTGCCCGGCTGCAATTATTTTTAATAAAAGTGTAAATTGTAGTGGAACTGACTTTCAAGCGACCAATATCAGGGACCAATTGTTTATTAATATTGAAATAAGCTATTTACGTAAATAAAAATCTAAATTGTTGTCTTAAAAACAGTTCTCTCTTTTTATTCTACATCACTAACTCTTACTGTAGCATTTACATGTGGATGTGTTTACATTGCAGTCAGTACAGGATACATGGCATTCAAATGACATGGCGAAAATCAAGAAAAGGCGCACTTATTGCCCGCTAAACGCCTTGTGCATTATCGTGGCATTTACACACCTTTTCCTGCGAACTGGCTGCGAATGCTAAGATGTTGTGTCCAGACTGAGGTGTCAGATTATCTCCCAGATAAAGACGTTTCACCCAAAGGTCAGGTTGTTCTAAAATCCTCCCCAGCTCTGATGTTTTTACTGGAGTCTGACCAGAGATAACCATCCTGGCAGAGAAAGTGACTCCAGGAGCTGAGAGAACTGGCTTCAAACCAACAACGATGTCTGATCCATGCTCAGCTGCTGGCTGGTTCACTGTCACGGCTTCCTCTGCTACGTTTGTTCATTATCGGCTATCTAACTGAAGCAGCGGGCACAAAAAATAATTACTTACTAATTTGTTTTTCAAAACAGACAAACTCCAGAAAGTAAAGGAGGAGGAGGAACATCCAGATGGAGGAAGTAAAGTAAAGAAACTGAGAAGAAAAATTGAAGCAGAGAGACCTTCACCTTCGAACGCTCCTCGCCAAGTCGATGACATTTAGAAATATACTTCAATTGATTTCTGTCCAATATTATTCATCGCCATGGAAACGGACACACCCTCATTTTATGGGATGTTCCACTCCAAAATGGACCAGCAGCATCTGAATGCCAGGATGTGTGTGTGTGTGTGTGTGTGTGTGTGTGTGTGTGTGTTTGTGTGTGTGTGTGTGTGTGTGTGTGTGTGTTTGTGTGTGTGTGTGTGTTTAGCTGTGGTGGATGAGTAAATTAACAGAGTGTGTGTGTGTGTGTGTGTTTGTGTCCTCAGGCAGTGGACCAGCTCGCTCTCATCCTCACTTCCTAATGAGATTTAATGCTGAGTTGTCCAGCTAACACACACACACACACACACACACACACACACACACACACTGGGTTCATCCAGTAGGATCTTAATAATAACTTCCTGCTTTTATCCCAACTGCTCTCTGCTGCTACTGATGAACTTATTCTGTCTCTTCAAAATAAAACTGACTGAACTTTCAGCCTTTACGTTCCCAAACAATAAAACTGCTTCGTCAATTACATTTAGAGGGAAACGTATTCTCCTGGTTTGTTTCTGCTTCAAATTGTAATCTGAAAAGTAACCAACTCATGAAATGCTGCGGTTTAGTCAGTGGCCGTACACTTCAAACTATGACGCTCTACAACGTACTACTCTAGCGTCAGCTTTGGACGTTGTGTGGACGTGTCAGTTTCCACTCGTTACACGCATAGTGTCTTTTTTCACAGGAAACATGCAGTTTCTCCATGTTACATTCATGCAGTCTGTTTTTCAAAATAAACTTCCAACATACTTAGTTTTTAGGTTTACTTACGCTACAAAAATAGTCGGTTAGGTTTAGGAAAACATCGTGGTTTGGTTTAAAAAAAGTAATGTAAAATAAGTACACTTGTCACGTAACTTAAATACGTGGCATTAGTTAGGTACATAAGTTACGTAACAAAACTACGGTAAAATAAGTCAACGCTGACTTGGTTTCATACGAGACATGACCAGCGGTCTCCGAGGTGAAAGTCCTGTGTTTGTTGGACCCATCCATCCTCAACTCCCAAACGCCCTATGTGGACTTTCTCACTCTTTATACGTATTCTCATACAACTGTTTGTTTGATATCTTATTAAAAAAGGTATTTCTCATTTCTTGTGCGTTTTCCTACAAATGTCCATCAACACGCATCAATTTCTGCTCGTTCCATGCATACAGTCTTTTCAAAATAAACTTCCGTCTTCACAGGAGAAGTTTAGGCGACAAAACTTCTTGGTCAGATTTAGGAAAAAAAAAATTGCGGTTTTGGTTATAATAACTAAGTGGTGTTACTTAAATACAGAAGTTACATGACAAATAAATCAATGTTGACTTCTGGTTTCACACGAGACACGAACACCCGTCTCCTGGTGAAAGTCTAGTATATTTTGACCCACCCATCCACCTCCACTTTCTCTCTGTGTTTGGTTTGTCTGGCTGTTTGTACACGCATTAAGGTGATTTCAGACGGGGAGTGACACTCCGCCTGTGTACTCGCTTGGATCCACAGATCTGACTGCTCCTCATGCAGCCAAGCGCTCCACGAGTAAACGCCAGGCGCTATGCTTGGCAACCACAGAGACGGCATCTGTGCATTACTGTAGGCACTAATGTATCCATGCCGGCACAACTGTGCGGTGTATCAGATATCTCTAATCACAGCTCCATTTGTTGACACATGTGGCGACGCTGATTCACTTTCATTAACATTGTGAGATGGTGCTGCATTCATGTGGTGATGGAATAATCGGAAATACTAGTTCTCAACTGGTATGAATGCCAGCAAACTCAAAACTTGAAAAGTTCTGTCAACATTTACAAATTATTCTGCAGCTCTTTCACCATTTAAATAAATTATCTGCTGTACATGATGAGTTTTTTAATTTCTTTCCACTCCATACAGGCATTGAATGGTGTGTTCAGGGATGATGAAGCGGGATCAAGAGATGAAGGCTGAGGTAGCCTAGAAGCACCGCCAAGACCTTCAGTCTACTTTCGCCCCTGCTCTGACACTGACACGGGTGGGTTTACATTGGAGTTAGCTTAAAGCCCGGTGTGTACCATACAGACACTGAAGGATGATAATAAAAAAATGTTGAATACGACCTGATTTATCCTTTAATCTGACGGCCAGGAAACAGGATTTTTCTGTGGTCATGCTGTAATCTAGTCTAAAAATTTGTGATGACATCGTCCCTCCGACTGCAGGAAGGATTCACTCCAACGGGAGAGAGAGAGAGAGAGAGAGAGAGAGAGAGAGAGAGAGAGAGAGAAAAAGAGAGAGAGAGACAAAGAAACAGACGTACAGTAACAGAGGAAAGAGAGAAAAGGGAGGAAAGAGTGGCAGAAAAACAGAGTTTGACAGCTGAGCTTCAGGGATCTACCCCGAGGAACTGAGTCAGCTACCACACACACACACACACACACACACACACACACACACACTCCTAGAGTCTGGTATCACCACAGGGGGTTGACAAAAACCCGTCATGACACACCCATTGACTCTGAATGGGCTTTGAAGCAGAACCATGGTGTCTGCACACACACACACACACACACACACACACACACACACACACACACACACACTGAAGAAGAGTGCTGACAGTTCTGACTTCTTCTCTTCTGCTGTCACGAGTTTATCTCAACAACAACTTCACAGAGAGAGAGAGAGAGAGGAAGAGAGGAAGAGAGGAAGGATAAAGAGGTAGAGAGAGAGAGAGAGAGGACGGATAAAGAGAGAGAGAGAGAGGGGGGGGAAGAGAGTGTAATATAACTACATTTACTGAAGTACTGTACTTAAGTACAAATTTGTACTTTACATGAGTATTTCCATTTTATGTCGTCACACACGCTGAAAACAGGCTGTTTTTAACTGACTTTGCAGACTTTTTAAAGATATGTGATTCTCACAGGACAGAAACGTATGATCATCTCATAGACCATGATGCATTGCTGCAGATTAAACCAGCCAACAGGATATGAAGGAGTTAAAATACACATTAATACAGCAGTGATATTAATCCAGAAACATCAGATATATAATAGGAAAACACTGCAGCCCGTTTGCACAATAAAGATGTATGAATGCCACAATAATGAACAAGGAATTTAGCGTGCAATACGGACGCCTTTTTTGCTTTTTCGTGTAATTTATACGCCATGTCGTCTGTATTGAGTCCAATGTAAATGCATCTGCGTAAAATTTCTACGCTCAGAGTTAGTTCCGTAGAATAAGAAACAAGAATGACTGCTTATGGCTGTCGGGAGGGGAGGTGGATCGGTCCAACAAACACAGGACTTTCAACCAGGAGACCGCTGTTTGACTGCCCCAATGAGTAACAATGACAAGTAAAAGCGGGTGGAAAAGAGGAAATGGGGAAACAGAGGTTGATGCAACAGCAACGAATGTTTATTTAACTAAATAGTACCAAAACTGACAGCTACAAACTCATATCCACACCTTAAAGTACTTAACTAAAAACAAGCTTACTGACAAAGTAAGACAGCTAGACAGCTAGAAAAACACCTCTTCTTGCGAGGAGCGAGGAGCGGCGCAAGTGGGTCCACACACACAACCCTGGACTGATGAACTGGCCCCGCTGGCTCCTCCTCCACAGCCTCTTAAACTTCAGCCCGATTGCCAATTTGAAACACCGGTGCAGGAGAGGGGGGGAAGGGCATCTCCAGGGGAAGAGAGGCAGAGGGTAGGATCACCTCGAATACACACAAACGGCGTCACGGCCGTAACAGTTATGTTAGTGATGGTTGTGATATTTTTGTATTTGACTTAGTTTACGTACTTATTTTAAACCCAACCACGATGTTCTTCCCAAACCTAACAGAGTGGTCTTGTTGCCTAAACTGCAGACGTTACTGTTGTTTAGTCGCCTGGTGTGAAAATGAAAAGCTAAAATACACTTTTCACCTGCCAAAAAGTGATTGCAGCTCCTACCTGGTGATCTGAAGGTTTTTTTCTACCTCGGAATGGTTTGATTTCATTCATGAGGATTATATCTGACAGATTATAGCCCACTCAGTCCTATTAACCTGCTGAAATTCCTTTAAAAGACCATTACAACCCATAAAATACAGTTTTCACCTGCCAAAAACTGAGTGCGGCTCCTACCTGGTGACTGGAAGGTTTTTTTTTTGTCTCGGTTTGATTTCATTCATGAGGAGTAAAAGTTAAATTAAAGCAGGTTGCATCAGACTAATTACACTTTAAAGAATTCTCTCAGAAAAAAAGGTTAAATGGCTCCACGTTTTAATTTTAAAAACTCATGCTCCTAAAGGAAGGATCACATACATATATTGATATTCCATGTAATATGATTGCAACTCAGAGAAAATGCTGAGGACATGTTTCTATCCAGATGTTGAGAATGATTGAGGAAATACTTCCCAAACATCAGGACATGATATTAAATGATCTTCTGGGAGAAACAGATGCTCAGGGCTGCGACTCAAGTGTGAAATGTTCCGTGAGAGGAATAAACTGGAGAAAAAAGACAGAAAACTTGCAGGCACACTGAGTCGTGAAGGTAATAAAAAGCTTTTAATATTTAATGGCCGCCTCCCACACGTTTCATGTAGGTGTCAGGATGAAGCACTCAGGACTGGGATGGCTCTTGTTTTTGTCCAGTGGCCCTTGACTCCTCAGAGCTGCTTTTAGTAATTGATTCTGACGTTTTACATTATTTCATGGTTCCATGTTCCAGTTCATTCAGTTATAACCGCTCTCTGACCTGCTGAGAGACACAACACCTGACAGAAAATATTAACTCAGATCACACTCTTTGTTTGAGTGCACTTATACAGTTTGTTGGTTACATCTCACTTGTTTCTCTACAGAGGTTCAATACACATATGTGAGTCACTAAAGATCCAAATATCATCTATCTGTGGTGAAAGAGTGTTCATCAACCATCACACATATTAAGCAGCTAAGACTGAAGTTAAATTAAATAATGTTAAAGAACCATAGACTTTATATACCGTAAGAAGTCGACGTAGTCACTGTGAGGTCACCCATTGGTTTGTGGACTACGGTTTTGAAAAACCAAGATGGTGACGGCCAAACACCAAGATGGCGACGACCAAAAGCCAAGATGGTGACGGCCAAAAACCAAGATGGTGACGGCCAAAAGCCAAGATGGTGACGGACAAAAGCCAAGCTGGCGGCCACCAAAAACCAACATGGTGACGGCCAAAAACCAAGATGGCGGCCACCAAAAACCAACATGGTGACGGCCAAAATCCAAGATGGTGACTGCCAAAAACCAAGATGGCGATGGCCAAAAGCCAAGATGGCGATGGCCAAAAGCCAAGATGTTGACGGCCAAAAACTAAAATGGCGACGGCAAAAAACAAAGATGGCAACGGCCAAAAACCAAGATGGTGGTGACCAAAAACCAACATGGTGATGGCCAAAAACCAAGATGTTGACGGCCAAAATCCAAGATGGTGACGGCCAAACACCAAGCTGGCGACAGCCAAAAACCAAGACGGCGACGGCCAAAAACCAAGATGGTGAAGGCCAAAAACCAAGATGGCGGCGACCAAACACCAACATGGTGACGGCCAAAATCCAAGCTTGCTACAGCCAAAAACCAAGATGGCAACGACCAAAAACTAAGATGGCGATGGCTAGAAACCAAGATGGCGATGGCTAGAAACCAAGATGGCAACAGCTAAAAACAAAGATAGCGACAACCAAAATGCCGAACTCTTCAAAAATGTAGTCTACGAACCAATGAGGGACGTCACGTGACTACATCCACTTCTTATATACAGTCTACGGTTCAGATATTCATGGTTCTCAGAGGATGTATCCTACTCCTCTCCTCAAGCTTCTGGTTCAGTTGGTGTCACACGTGATTCAGTGTAGTTCAGTTCACCCTACATTTAGAAAAAAAAATCCAAACTATGAACTAGGTGCTGAGTATCATTAGAGTTTCCAGCTGTGACATCACATTAAGGGCCAGTTCAGGATGGCTCAAAGTTGGTAAAGCCGCGAGGAGTGCCGCCGTCATGCTTCAACAGTAACGTCTAAATCCACCTTGAGTCCAGACGACTCCTGTTCTACACAACACGTCTCTTCTCTTTAAAGGACTCGGAGGATCTGAACGGTTCTGCTTCCTCTGACGCAGTAAAGTGTAGTTGTGTCTGTTTTTATGCCACGAATGCAGTTTCTTTGTGTTTTTTATGAAACCGCTCAGAGAGTTGACCACAGCTGTCACACTGCTGAGACTGTAATCCTGTGAGTGTGTGTGAATGTGTGTGAATGTGTGTGCGCTCCAGTGGGTTTCTGAAGGTGTAACTTGGTCTCGTATTGCCGCCGACACTGAAACCTTTTTAAGCTGTCAGCCCCAATATCTGGTCTTTACAGCAGCGGCTAAAAGGTGTGTGCGTGTGTGTGTTTACTGGGCGTATTCTCCGTGACAGTACAGCAGCACTGTAAATGGAGTTTAAATTTTGCATGACCTCTATGACCTTAAGCTCACTTTCTTTTATATCTGGCATACCCACACACACACACACACACACACATCTCGGCGCTGTGTGACAGCTGTGGTCGTGACCTCAGATGCAAGGAGCCGTTTCCTCAAAACAACTTAAAAAATGCTGCAGAGACGTGCAAAAAAAGAAGAGAAGCAAAGAAAACATAACTTCTTTAAAGTTCTGAACCACGTTTAAAACTCAGCTGTGGCCCCGCCAACCACCACATTTCAGATCACATGATTGGACGGTACTGTCGATCCCAAATTGATTGACATGTCGGAAAAACAACAAGTTGTTAATGAATATGTTTCCTCACACACCGGTATCCTGGTCATGATCTGGTTTGTGGATCTTCAAATCAATTTTATTTCTAGTTAGTGAGGTTGGTGACATGTTTTAGTAACGTTTGTGACGTGGTTTCCGAATTTCTGTTATATTGTTTCCATACGTATTTTAGTTTGTTACATACTTATTTAAAGGGAAATCATGTTTTTCCTGAACCTAACTGCGGATGTTACCATAGTATTGTTGCGTGGCTTACGGATGACTTGCAAAAAGCCTAAAATGTCACCATCTTGGTTTTTGGTCATCGCCATCATGTTTTTGACCATCGCCATTTGGTTTTTGGTCGTCGTCATCTTGGTTTCTGGCCATCGCCATCTTGGTTTTTGCCCATCACCATGATGGTTTTTGGCCGTCACCATCTTGGTGTTGGGTCGTCAGCATCACAGATTTAGGCCGTCGGCATCTTGGTTTTTGGTTGTCAACATTTTGGTTTTTGGCCGTCTCCATCTTGGTTTTTGTTTGTCACCATCTTGTTTTTTGCAACCAGAAGTGACACGAGAAGGTGGAGCGAAGTACAATTGAATGCTGAATAAGACTTTTTAGATTTTTAGGCGACCAAAATATTACAATTAACTTTAATGAAGTGAAAACACACTGTGAAAGGGTTGAAGTTGTAAAACGAAAACACAGGCGACCCCCAGACCGGACAACGCCGTGGTAACGACCTGTCAATCACAAGGTAGCCACGCCCTAAAGCATCCCCTGCTTTATGGTCTATTTGACTCTAAATGGGACCATAATTTACTAAATGAACATCATGCTGTATTGAAGAAGACTTGAAACTAGAGATTGAGACCAAAAACTCATATTTACAATGTTTACTGAGGTAATAAATCAAGTGAGAGGTAGGCTCATTTTCTCATAGACTTCTATACAATCAGACTTCTTTTAAGATGCAAAGAAAAAGTGCCGTCTATTTCTACACTTGTTCAATAAACAACAAAGCATGTTGTTAAACTGGTATATTATGTGTGAGATTCCATATGGAGCATGAATCTGTCCAACAACAAACAAGTGAAAACAGCATCAGAATACATCTGAAGGAAAATAATTCAGTTTCCTTGGAAACCAGGCAAATGTGACATCAGCAGAAAAGAAAATCTCCCACTCGTTTGTCTTCTATGAGCTTCACAGGAGCTTCACTTCCTGAGTTCACCAATATCTCAGGTAGCCAACTGGAACGTCAGAGGTCAGAGGTCAGAGGTCACAGTGGCCAACGTCAAACCTACTGTGTTTTCTTCAACTGACTATTAAAACCAGAGGATGGTGTTGTCTGTGGAGGCTGCAGATGACTAAAAGAGAAATATTACAGTTTTTTTTTCACTGATTGTTAACGTCAGCATGCTAATATGATCACAATTACAACGCTAACATGCTGATGTTTCAAACCTGTTCTCAAATATTTCAGTCTGGACCATGTCAAACTGTTGCTCGTGTCGACGAACCAAATTATCAGCAATTCTCTGGCAATTTGAAGACAATTTTTATCACAGAGTTTTGGTTTTACAGCTCATTTACCGTTACATTTAGCATCTAAAGAGTCAGATATTTCCCTCAGAGGTGGTGGAGACCAAAACCAGAGCTAAAAGAAAGAGAATAGTGGTTTTAGATTCATCAGGTGGACACAAACACAACTCCCACTACAGCAACTGTTAGCTGTAACAACTTTATAAGTAGAATTGTTTAGGTTTGTCAGTTTATTGTGGAGTTATTCTGGCCAAAATATCAATCGATGCAGTTTTGAATAATCACAAATGATCAATTAGTAATCAGTTATAAGTATTCATGGAAAAAGTTTCTAATTCAAGTCTCCGCAGTGAAGTTTTAATGAGGACGCCTCAAGAAGTCACTCTTATTTCACCAGATTTCTCCCACACAGACTGTAATATTTTAAGAGCTGGTGGCTGAATTAATGTGATGACTGATCATTAAGTTGGATTGTTCAGTGTAGGCGTCCACTTTTCAATCATTTATATTGGAGCGGAAAACTACCAGAGCTGAAATATAACACTGTGTACAGTAACTAGTTAGCCAACCAGCTTGTTAACGGGTTGTGATTGATGGTAAACAAGGTAATTATGGCAAGGAGTACATTTTTGAGTGAATTGTTCCTTTAAAGACACTCAGAAAACAACCAAACCAATCCTCGAGGTTTCAGAGGGGAATGCAGAATACCGAGAAAACAAGACACAAAACAGAGGAAACATCTCCGTCGATAAATATAACCAGAAGTTTTTGGTGAAATATTAAAGCCGCTGTGATTCTTTTTGTTGTTTCTGTAATCCTGCAGTCGTCTTTGTTGTCAGCGTACCGCAGGAGGTGTGTTTTCATCCCCCGTCAACATCCACCGAGATGTAGATTCTCCGAGTTTGTCCAAATAAAACTCTCTGCTGGAACAATCTTCACAAGAATCGGCTCCCTTATCACAGTCTTTTACGAGACACAGCGACAACAAATCACACGTTATTTTATTTGAGCCACGAGTGTTAACCTGCCTTGTTATTGCACCCAGAGGTGAAGTGGTAAATAAAGAAGCTGGAACACTTTAAATATTCAACGACACACCCATCCGCATATATATATAAAAAAACTAGAGGTATACCAGGCTTCAAGCAGCCAACACACATACATTATTTGTGCCTCATTCACAAGTGTTGAAGTGTCTCCTAGTTTAGATTCTGTTCTCTGCAACACACTTTCAACCGAAAAGACAAAGAATAAATGTATACATTTAGTTGTTTTTCCTTTTTCCACACTTTCTACATGACTGTGTTCATTTTGTGTGTGTTTTCAGATGTCTCAGTGTTTTAGTGGTCATTTTGTGTCTCTTTGTGGTTGTTTGGTGTTTCGTTGTGGTTGTTTGGTGTTTCTTTGTGGTCGTTTGGTGTTTCTTTGTGGTTGTTTTGTGTTTCTTTGTGGTTGTTTGGTGTTTCTTTGTGGTTGTTTGGTGTTTCTTTGTGGTCGTTTGGTGTTTCTTTGTGGTTGTTTTGTGTTTCTTTGTGGTTGTTTCGCCTCTCTTTGTGGTTGTTTGGTGTTTCTTTGTGGTTGTTTGGTGTTTCTTTGTGGTTGTTTGGTGTTTCTTTGTGGTTGTTTCGCCTCTCTTTGTGGTTGTTTTGCTTCTCTTTGTGGTTGTTTTATGTTTCTTTGTGGTTGTTTTGCTTCTCTTTGTAGTTGTTTTATGTTTCTTTGTGGTTGTTTTGTGTTTCTTTGTGGTTGTTTCGCCTCTCTGTGGTTGTTTTGCTTCTCTTTGTAGTTGTTTTATGTTTCTTTGTGGTTGTTTTGCTTCTCTTTGTGGTTGTTTTGCTTCTCTTTGTGGTTGTTTTGCATCTCTTTGTGGTTGTTTTATGTTTCTTTGTGTTTTTTGTGTCACTTTGTGGTTGTTTTGCATGTCTTTGGGATTGTTGTTTGTCTCTGTAGTAGTTTGTGTGTCTTTGTGGTCTTTTTGCACCTCATTTTGTCATCCTTTGTGGCTGTATTGTGTCTCTGAAGTCGTTTGTATCTCTTTGTGGTCACGTTGCCTTGCTTTTTGGTCATTCTGTGTTTCTTTGGGGCAGTTGTGCATCTCTGTAGTCGCTTGTGTCTCTTTGTGGTTCTTATTTACGTGACATTTTGCAGGTGAAGCCCTTTGTAATCCAGTAATCCATCCATGTGTACACCACTGCAGCAACAGTATAATTTATTGTAACTATGTTACTACAAAGAACAGTAAACAGAAACACCACTATTATTATCTAACATTTACCAGCTGCCATGTTTGTTAAGCAAACCTCTGTGTGGACCTGATGGTCTCCACAGTCTGTCTCCATTTAGGGTTTATTGTGATAACTTTATGACTTAATCGCTGGTTTAGTGTGTCATTTAATCATTTAATTATGAGCTAAGTGTCAGATATTTATTTTTAAAGTGCAGCAAGTAGGAGCTGCCAGCAGGACTCCACCACTACTCTCATTAACATGTGCAGTACAGTTTGCAGTACAGTTTGCAGTACTTTCTAGCAGAATAATAGCTGAATATTGCAAATGTTGCTCATTTATTGTTGATTTCTTGCATATGCAGCATGTATTCATATTTTAATTACTATGACAGAATGAATTTTCACCACCTTGACTAAATACTGTATCAGAAAAGCACATTAACTACTGACTTAAATCCTTAAATAAAGCTTCAGCGATCACATTTCACATCTTTAGAGAACAAGGTTTTACTCTCACTGTGTTTTAAAAGTACTTTGGTTTCACTGCTGTTTCTCAATCAGCTCATAAAAGAAGAAAGCCGTGCTAACAGTCGGCGCTATCAGAGAGTTATTAGCTCAAAATCCACACACACACATACTCACCCACACATGCACATTCACACACAGTCTGTGGATGTAATGAATAATTTATGTCATATGAATGTTGTGGGTTGAACACAGTTAAATGTAAGAACAGCCCGAAGGGAAATCACAGCGTTACATTCCCTGTCTATCTGTCAGACTCTCGCTCCCATTCAAATGTGCTTTATTTGCAAGGACGACTATTAGACACAGCGTAAAGCAACACGAGGATAATGAGAACATGCAAATGCTGCTTGTTGACACATTAATATTCAATGTTCAATAACAAATGTATGTATGCAAACATACACAAATATTTACATGTGTAATCATGCACATTTTATAAATACACACACCAGGATGTTGTCTATATTTGTGTTGTTTCTGTATTTTCATCCAGCTTCATTCACAGAATGAACCAGGAAATATGGTTCAATTAGAGCTGCAAAGGTTAACGAGATAATAAAGTGTTAACGCAAATTTGTTTTAATGCTATTCATTTCTTTAACGCATTTACAGATGTATGTACGCATTTACAGATTTCAGTACGCATTTACAGATTTATACACGAATTTACAGATGTATATACGCATTTACAGATGTATGTACGCATTTACAGATTTCAGTACGCATTTACAGATTTCATACACGAATTTACATATTTATGTACACATTTACAGATTTATGTACACATTTACAGCTGTATGTACGCATTGACAGATTTATGTACACATTTACAGATGTATGTACGCATTTACAGATGTATGTACGCATTTACAGATTTATGTACGTATACACAGATGTGAAAAATATGAAAAAATGTGCAATTAATTTGCTATTAATTTCTGATTAATCACGATTAAATTATTGATTTATCGATTGACAGCTTTAGTTTTAATGCTATTTCATTTTGAAGAAGTATTCAGAAGTGTAGTGTAGTGTAGAAATACTGCGTCTCTTAGTGGTTGTTTTGCATCTCTTTGTGGTTGAAGTAAAGTCTGCATTATAGAATCAAAAAATAGATATATAAAACAAAATATGCTTAAAGTACCAAAAGTAAAAGTACTCATTATGCAGAATGGTCCATTCCTGTTTTATTCCCTCGTAGCCTCTCACACTGAAGCTCACCCAGGTGACGTCAATGAAGTCGTAATGGTTCAGGATCCTCGTTGACCTGTTTCCACTTTCCCTCATCAACCTGCAGGTGCTGGCTGAGTGGTGAACAAAGTTCAGCTAACTGAGCAGCACACAGTCTAAATGTAATACATATATAATTTATATTTGGGTAAAAGTTTGAATTTCACAGCTCTCTCTTTTTTTATTATTTTTGCAGTAGCAGGAGATATTTTTCTGCTTCACTAAATGTGTTCAGAAACATTTTTATGAACTCCCAGAAAGTTTTTTGGTGAAATCATGAATTTTAAACTCACTTTTATCAAAATGAGAACACGTCACACGACTCTTCTCCGGCACACCATGTTTTATTCATGAAATGTTTTGGTCTGTGTTGCCTTCATCAGGGTGGAGAGGGTTTCTGCTTCACTGGTGTACAGTCTGCTGGACATTTACATTACACAAGTGAATAAATAGAGGTGAACTAGATGATTTTCCTCAGACATATTACAAAATTACCAAAAAAAAAACAATATACGGCTAAAATTACAATATATTAACTTATTATGGACCGAAAAATTAACTTCCATGGCCTCCGCCATTTCTGACAACATCAATAAACACGTCACAACGCTAACGTTAACTAGCTGATTTCAACATGGGAGGTTCCATTGTTTGACATTATGATGCGTTCAGGCTCTATTCAGTAAAAATGAGTATTGGATTTATTGTTTCACTTTCTGTTTTTACCGTGGTATCGAATTGGTATCGAGAATCGTGGGATTTCACACGTACTCTTCTGCTCTTCGTATATTTCATTCAAACTTTGCCAATAAAGTTTGTAGAAAGAATTTAGTAGCATCCTAAATGCCAGAATACTGAGAGCTTCCAATTAAAATAAATTAAATTCTATTAAATCAAACAACAGACTCCACACCGTCATCGAAAAACAAGTCCAACGCAGAGCACTCTCATTTCAGCATTAGAGAATAAATGAGGAGAAGCGTTGTGGCGAGCTGTGAGGTATACGGCTGCCCTCCGAGCTCCACCTGATTCATCATTTATAAAGCCGAATGAGTCGGCGACAACTCTGCAGTCATCTGCATCAATTCAGCTCTCTGCAGGGGACGGGAAAATAAAACGTCTGTTATATGCAGGTGACCTTGGACGAGGACTGCGGCATGAGTCTGTCCTTACAGGAGATTTCACCGCAGGGGCTGCAGGACTCTCAGTAAATACAGGAGAAGAGTCACAACAGATGCAGGTGTCAGAGAAACACTTTCATTTCACACATAGAAGATACACCTGACTCTATAATAATCTGATCTCGGAACAGGAAGCTTTTATTCTGTTAGAAAAACCTGATATAGACAATAGAACTCATTGAAGAAAGCTTAGTCAGTAGTTTGTCTTTAGGAATAATGTCTTTTACATTCAAACGTCATTCATTTATTGAACTGTGATTTTAGTTTACATGAAGCTCTTTGATTTGCTTCTCTGTTAAATTTTTGTGTCTCGGTTATTTTTTTCTAATAAGACCTCCTGGAATCTGCAGCTTTCTTCATTATCTCATCTGCAGGGTTTCTGTCTTCCTCTTGACAGTTTTCACAGCTGGGGTCTTTATATTTAAGCAGTTTTCTGTCGAACTTCTCCTGTAGCTGCAGTTTTCCGGTTGTTGGCGTTAGAGAAGTAAAAATCAAGTTTTGTATCAGGATTAAAAGTATTTCAACTAGGGATGTCACGATACCAGAAATCTAGTAGTCGATACCAATACCAGTGAATTTCCACGATTCAATGGATAGTCAGACAACGGACGCTACATACTGGCAGTGAATGCATCTGGTCCATCAGCTCAGAGTAGTAGGAGCAGGAGGTAGTGGATTTATTGTGGAAGTGAAAAGCAAACACACCTATTTGGCAATATTTCACATTTAATCCCAATGCTATAAGGGAACCATAACGTTAATGAGGTAATTGCCGCGAGGTGGATGGAGCCGTCACAGCCGGTGTACACGGAGCAGCAGCGCCAGGTAGACCCCCGCAGCAGAGCCCCACAGCAAAAGCTCTACCGGATAGGCCAGACACACCGCCAACCGACAGTGAAGATCAGAGTCAGCGCTCTGCACACGTTGACCGTAATCTTTCTTGTAAAATGTCCGGTGTAATCGGTAACACCAGTGTTGTCACAAGTTTATGGTGGGAAAATTGTCCTCACTGTCACATCCCTACCAATGACCATTACAGGCATCGTACGGTACTGTAGAAAAAGAACACTTTTTTTAAATTTTGGCATCAAATTTGGTACCGAAGTATCGTTTCTCGTGACATCCCTAATTTCAACCATACGCAGACTTAAGGCTGGCCCACACTATAAAAGATGTTTCAGATCTTACCAGATGTGTAAAATGTGAGAGAGCCCACACATAACAACATGTGTTAAATTCAACAGTTTTGTTCCTATAGGCTCAATTCCAAAGAATTACTGATGTTAGTTTTTACTTTGTACTGAAAATTGAGGAAGGATAGATGGATGAAGTCATAGAGACACGTTAAATAAACACTAATCAACAAGTTGGTCCTCCATTTC
>CAKAOH010038287.1:0-13270 GCA_916701665.1 Sebastiscus tertius | reverse complement strand
CTGTTTTGCAAGACAGGCTTCACTAGATATAACTTTGTGGTTTTGGTGCTTCCGTGTAGTTTGTGTTGGAGTCTTGTCTGAACAGCGTAGCCACACGCGAGTGCGCATGGGACACCGACCCGGATTGATTTATACGTGTAAGAAGTTACAAACAGTCCCTTTAAGGCTGGCCCACACTATAAAAGATGTTTCAGATCTTAACAGATGTGTAAAATGTGAGAGAGCCCACACATAACGATATGTTGTGTTAAATTCAACAGTTTTGTTCCTATAGGCTCAATTCCAAAGAATTAGAGATGTTAGTTTTTACTTTGTACTGAAAATTGAGGAAGGATGGATGGATGAAGTCATGGAGACACGTTAAATAAACACTAATCAACAAGTTGGTCCTCCATTTCTATGCTCCATCTTACTACTACTTTATGCTTCACGTTTAGCATTAGCTCATGCATTACCTGCGGTCGCCATGACGGCGGTTGTCTTTCCTTCTTCAGTCAGCTTGGTTCTCTATTGGCTATCGTTCTTTCCCACGTGACTGCGTCATCGGCTGTCCTCGAGGTTCCCCACACACAACAGGATCGGTGCGTCCATCATGGACTTCAGAGCCGATCGGAGGATGTAAAAACAATCCTAACGTACCTCACATCACAGGAACATCTGGAAAGATAATCTTTAGAAGCATCAAACAATCAGGGCTTTGCAGACGATCGTCGGGAGGCAGTGTGTACCCGACATTAGAGATATTATAACTTTACCTCTGAGCAGTTACAGCCACAGTCATGTTGCCTCGTATGTGTTTCATTCTCTCTCTTTTATTCTCTCCAACAGATGTCAGTCATCAACATGTCAAACACGAAGTGTGACAGACGAACAGCTCTCAGCAGTTACATGTGACGGTTATGTTGCCTCGTACGTGTCTTTCTCTCAAACAGATGTCATCGACACAAAGAGTGAGAGGAAAACCTGCAGGAAGGAAAAGGGAATAAAAACACATCTGGATTTTTGCAGGTTAAAATGCAGAGGAAAACACACGTCTTCTTTTAGTGCATTGGTGCACATATGAAAGTGTGTGTCGGCATGTGTTTGATGGTGTTTCTGCTGGTTGCATCACTCCTCCACCACAGGAAGGTCTGATGGACACTTTGAATCCATGAAAGAACCCATCTGTCTGTCTGTCTGTCCGACTGTCTGTCCTTGTGTTCTAGCATTTATTTATTAATTTATGTATTTATTTTTATAAATTTTTAAATGTATTTAGTTTTGCAATTTTTTTTATTGATGTATATATTTTTGCATTTTCTTTAATGTATTTATTTATTTATTTATGTGTTTAAACATTTTTTGTTATGATTTCTTTTTACTTTTAATGATTTTAATTTTAAATAAATGCTTAAACACATAAATAAATACATACATTTAAAATAAATATAAAATAAATAAAAAATAAATGCTAAAATAAATAAATAAATGAATTTAAAAATTCATACAAATAAATACATCAATAATTAGAAGTAGAAATTAAACAGAAGAGTAAATAAATAAGGGAATTAATTCAAAGGTAAATAAATAAAAAAGCAAAGCAGAAATATCAATTTATATCACATCTTATAAATTAATTCATGAGTACATTTATTTAATTTTTTTGCTACTTTTAATGGCATATTTATTTATTTATAGAGTCATTTTTTTTTATTTATTTTGTCAGTTTCCGTTCTCCATGGTTGCGGTCAAAAAAGTTTTTATTTTATTATTAGTTTTTATTTTTATTATCCAAACTGAGGATGAATTTAAAGGCACATTTAGGTTAATTTTAAAATGTGCCTATCCTGAACAAGCTGCAGCAGAATGAGAGCTTCAAACCCTCCTGTAGGAATCATTTTTCTTTGCCGCATGCAGTTACAGAGACGCCTGCTTTGTAAGTTCAAAGGAACGTTTCAATCACCGCCGAGAAGAAGTAAGACAGGACACATAAGGAACCGTTGAGACAGACCTGTTTCCAAAAAATGTGGATGAGTCATACAAAAGGAAAAGTTTTTTTCTCTATAAATTTGAAGAAAAATAAGGTTGTTGTTTTTACAAGTTCTTGTTCAGTCTGATCTTCTATATTTCATTGCTGTTGTCGCCGTCTTGGTTTTGTTTTGTCGCTGTTATTTTGAAGCTTTCTGTGTTGGTTTTTGTGAGAAACAAAGAATGAGACTGTGACTCACCTCCTGCTGGAGCGTCACATCAGTGGAGCTGCTGTCGTTCAGCGGGGAGTCTACGGGTTTCCAGTGTTTCTCGCCTTTTGTCCTCCACGTTACATCTGATTACAGCATGAGCTCAAGTGCAACAAGAGCCCGTTATCATCGCTTCACTGCTGCTGTAAAATTCAGTTCATTACAGGTGTATTGCTGGCAGGTTGCACTTTAGCCGCAGGATCTCTCATCACTTCGGTGTTTCCTCGCTGAGTTTTTGTACAGAAATAAGCACAAAATGTTGCAGAAAGAACAGCACTTCCATGCAAGACATCATCGAAGACGCGTTAATGTCTGGACACGATTTCACCGCAATCCCTCCACTATTAGTCTGTTGGAAAACCAACCAAATATCGGCCTTTAGGTGTCCGATCAGGCGGCAACCTCCAGGTCTGAAAAGTGAAGCCAATGCTTAAGTGCCTTAAACTTGCGTTTTTTCTACTAAGATGGTGACAACCAAAAAACAAGATGCCAATGGCCAAAAGCCAAGATGACGGGGAGCAAAAACCAAGATGGTGACAAAAAATTAAATGGCAAAAACTAAAAACCAAGCTGGTGACAGCCAAAAACCAAGTTGGTGACAAATTACCTGTATCATGCTCTAGTGTCAGGATGTAGTGACCGTTTTATAAAAATAACTGCTCCAACCCTACTGCTGCTTTAACTTTTTATTTATTTATGTTTTTATGTTTAATTTTGTCGTATCGTAAAGGACTTTTGTAACTTTGTTTTTGAAGAAATTATGACAAAATAGACTACAACTATTCTCAATTATTACGTGACATTTATTTACCTGAACAGAGCCTTAATTTGTGAAATGCTATTAGTAGAGACAACCTCTTTCACTTTAAAAGCCTTTCAGGAGGGCAGAATCAGTTTGTTCCTTTCAGTGTCAAACTACTGAAAGAAGAGTTGACTCTCAAGAAAAGAAACTGCCATCATCTTATTATTTATTTCACTGCTATTTCATTACTTTTATTCACTTCCTGCCACAGTGCTTATATATAATATATTTATGTGCATACTGTGTTGGATTTGCATCTAAATGTGGCACTTTTAACCACATGACGACGCCCATGCTGTTCATCTGTGATCTCAACACACTGTTCTGTTTTATTTCTCTCTCTCCCACACAGGTTCTTAATAAATTGAAGCGATATTTATATCAACAGCGAGACGCTACATTAGATCTGAGAGCTGTCAGCGACGCTCACCTCCACCCAGATATACAGAGTTTAGATGTGAACGTAGAGCAGGTGGAGGCCTGTCGCTGTTAACAATGAGACAAACAAGACAGAAGGAAGACCTGAACACTGATGGAGGGAGAGAGACTGAAACTCTGAAGATTGAAAAGCAGGGAGGGAGAGAGAAAGACTGAGGGAGGGAGGGAAACCTGGTATCAACTTAGGTTTAGGTTGCCTTCACATGATGAGAGATTTGCAAGGTAAGCCGCACAGTCTTGCAGAGACAGCAGGTAAAATATGTCCCCAAAAAGAGCGCAAGGAACGCCATTCACTGTTTCTAGTCAACAACAACAGTTGCAGCTGTTCTCGTCAGTTGAGTTTTGAAAGGTCAGCGGTTGAAATAAATCGAAATAATAATATTTGGACCGTAGCGCTCTGTGGCGATTTCAAGCGGTGCGTCACGCCAAGGGTAGAGCTTCCACCTAGTCTGGCGGGACCGCTCTCCCCATAGCAAAACAATGGCACAGCCAGCGCAGAGCGATTTTACGCAGCACTTGTTGCTCTTTATACACTGTAACAAAGGATTTAGTTCATTCAACTCATTTTCCTTAGTCATTTCAACTAGTTTAACTGTTGATAAGCTAAAATATAGGCTGTACTTGAAATATCAAGTTTAACTAATCAGTTCAATCAGAGTAGTTCAGGCAACATGGATTTCTTAATTGATTCAACTCTATATGTGTGGCCCCTGCAAAAATGCGTAGGAAACCCCACACTGCCATCGAGGGCTGTCCAGCTCCTACAGCGACATGTGCCACAAGAAACTTCCATTTCGGATCAGGAGTTGTCAAGGTAACAACGTACTTTTAGGCCTACCCTGCTTGTATTTATCAAAATGCTTTTTAAATTAAGTGTTGAACATGTAAAGTGGATAAATGTTACACATGGTTGTCTAAGTAAACCTTGCAGCAGCAGTTTGTTTTTAGCATGTTTTTTAGTAATTTAGTTACATTATTTATGGCCAAGGTTAGCTAGTAGTAGTATTTAACGTTACTGTAGTTAGCATAGCTAAAATATGGATTTAGCTATATGTGATGTGTTCCCCATTAACTATTTTAAGGGTGTGATTTTGAGCACAGAAAAATATTTTTTGTAGGGTAAATGATGAAATCACGACAGACAATCTAGACTGTGCACATATAATGTCATTTTTTTAGCCTGTATACTTCTTGGTTCACGATTACATACGAATTGATTTTGTGGAATAAATGTGAATTACTGCATTACTTTTCATAGGTGTAGTTATGAATGGTGTATAGGTCAACCTGCATGAAAATGATACGCCTAAAGCAAAGAAGAGCGTCCTTATTACACGCTTTTCCCTTGTGCATTATCATGCCATTCACATGCCTTCGTTCATTGTTTTCTGCTATTTGATGAATTGTACTATCTTTTTCTTTATCATCTCATTATTACTTGAAGCTCTGGCACTATTGTCTGTGTTCCACTCGTGTCAATGAAGCAGATTGAATTGAATTGAATTGAGAGGGAGGAGGGGGGGAGTACTGCAGTAAAATCAGGGGCTGAAAACACATAATTTGTCACGTGAATGACAGACTGTCTCCATTCTTCTCGCCTTCCTCCTCTCTGTTCTGTTCCTCCTCCTCGTCTTCATTTCATGTTCATTATCGTGTGTGTGTGTCTGTGTGTGTGTGTGGGGGGGGGGGATGTCTGACAGATTGGTGTCAGTTCTGCTCTGTTGAGACACTCAGACTCCTTCTTTCTCTTTCTGTTCTTCGTCCTTCTGTCATGTAAATTTCTACAACGTGAATATCAAATCTTAAAGACACACTCACACACACTCGTGTTTGTTGTTGTTGTTGTTGTGCCCGACAGCGACCCTACAAATCCCCCAAATTTCCTGCTCGGCTCCCCGTTATTGCTTTCAAAACCTGGGAGGAAATTTGGGGCACTTTAAGGAGCTAGAACAAAGTTACTTTAGAAAAAAAAAAAAGAGTTTTTTAAGGTAACAGCCTCTGGTTTTCTTTAAATTTCTCCGGAGGAATCACTCTGCAAAGCTTGAAACACAATTCAAAGGTGAAGTAAAGCTTCATTTCCTCCATGATGACTGAGTTTTAAGATGGCGCAGACTGTGGGGGTTACTGCCAGACAGCGTTCAGACACACTATACCGCTGGCAATCTACATTCAGCAGTGATTGGGTGATTGTGCAGTGGAAGTTTTCTGCTCTATTGTGTCTCCAAAGAACAACTTCAAATCCAACTTCCCTTGACGTCACAGGAACACTGAAGACAATGAACAGCAACAGTCTGTTGTCAAGGACATAAAAGCAGTAAAATATACAGTAAAATTAATAAAAACAAATGTGATTAAAACTAAATATCAATGAAAAATGAAGAGCAGATCAAGCCAAAAATAGTAACACTACTACAGTACCAACCCGGTTTCACGGGAAGGCGTATAAATACCACGACATTACTCTGACATTCCACGTATAATGAGGCTACGCCACGCAAACATCCATATTTACTTACTAGTAAGTGAGTAACTTAGTTAGGGTAAGGGAAAACTTCATAGTTAGGCTTAAAATAAGTAATAATATGTAAGGAAACAACTACAGAAAACACTTCACAAATGTCAACAAAAAACAGGTCAAAACGTCGACATAAAACATGTCACAAACGTTTACAAAAGACGTCACAAATGTCGACAATAAATGTGCACGATTATTACAGGACTAAAACAGAATGAAGCGACAGAAACTATGAAGCTGAGAGCATAAAAAGATATAATGGGAGACAGTATAAAGTCTGTAGAGAGACAATGGGGCCTCATCATCAAGAAATCTAATATCCGTTGAGTGGTTGGATAGTTGAATCGTGTTGAATGCTGAGGACATGTGCACAAATAAGAGCCTTGGGTTTTTGTGCTGAAATCACGCGTGTAAGAGTGTAATAGTGGCGTCCTCAGCACTTTTAACGAATGGATCTGTGTGGCCTTCTATTTGCCTCAAGTGTCTCTTGTTTAACTCGTTTCTCGAAGCTATTCATCTCCACGGAGGTCGTTCACGACTTTGACTTTCTGATTTTCTGCTACAGTGAGAGACAATGAAAGCAGGTTTCTGTATCTCAGCAACTCTTTTGCACAAACTTTTTTTCAACTCTGTGTTGTCGTGTCTGACATTTGTGTCTCCTTGCAGCAGGTTTACATAGAAAGTCTAACAGAACACAGGAGTCATGGTTTACTGTGAGTTCGGTACAGCAGGGAAAAAACAAACGCTTTTCATTTATTTCGAACAGACAGTAGTGCAAAGTGTCAAAGATGCAATCCTCCTGCTGGGGACTGAATTAGCATTTTGCCCACTACTTTGGTAAAGCCTCCTATTTTTGTTATAAAACTAAGGAACACTTGGGTATCGCACTGTACAAACACCAAACTTTCCACAAAAGGCAAGAGGTCACAACAGGCTATAAAACTGAAAAACATCTCTACGAAACTGATACACTAAATACGGGTTGTTTTTTCCTCGTCCCCATTCACATCCCCTTCAACGGTGGAGCAACGATGACACACCGTCCTCGTCATATACACAACTCTCTCTCTCCATTGCTGTTGTATCTGACCAGGAACCTGCAGGCGTTTCATTTGCGCGTGAAACGAATACACAAATCATTATAACAGAAAGTGACATGACTGACATACTTCTGCTTCTTTCACCCAGGAGACGGGCGTTTGTGTCAAGTGAGAAACCACAAGTCAAAGTTGATTTATTTGTCACAAATTAAGTAAGTTAACCACAATCTTTTCTTAAACCCAACCAAGTTGTTTCCTGTGAAGACAGAAGTTTAGTTTGAAAAGAACGGAGCAGAAATTGACGCTGGACATTCGTAGGAAAACACATGAAAAATTAGGAATAACTATTCATAAGATATCATACGAACCATTGTATGTTGAATGACTTAATATACTGCTGGGTTTAATCTATAATAATACATTCATCATTTATGTAATGTATAAACCCCGACAGGGCGATGCCGACGTTCTATCCCGGACGAGCCCCCACGCTCCACTCTTGGGCAGCCCTATTGGATCTCTCACCGCCCTGAATGGGATTCTTTCACAACAATGACCTGCTAGCTGTACATTATCCCGCTTATTACACAGCTACTTACTTAGGAATTCAATAATTTGACAAAAAAATGGTCTGCCAGAGTCCGACATCAGAACTGCGCACATAGCAACAGTCTGCTATAAAGAAATAACAGACCGCCGTGATTGACCAATCAGAATTGAGTATTCAACACAGCTGTGTAATAATAATTCATAATTTGGCTAACTAGCTTTCACTTTCTGAGTCGAAGTAGTTTAACTTGCTAACTTCCACATTCTGAGTGAAATACAAAATAAATAGCACAACAGCTTCACTTATATCTTTAATGTTGTAAAAGGACGAATGTCTTAAATCACTGATGTGTGGGGGCTTTTTGAAAAAGAGGGGAAAACATCTTGTAGCATAGTTAAACTTCAGGCCCCCAAAAATGTGTATGTTTCCACACAAAAAGTGTGGCTTCAGTCCGACTTTAAATATTTAAACAATCATTCCTAGCAACCTGGTGGTAAGGATTAAAAAAGCCTTCCTCCTTATGTGCGATGGACTTTAACTCTAAATAATTGATCATTTTAAAGAAGAGAAAATGTTTAATCCTGATGGTAGGTTAAGAGGATTTATCTTCACAGTGATTAACAGGATTAAACCAGATTAATTAATAGTATCATAATGAGATAAAAGCTCCCATGTAACTCATAGCAGGATGCAGTTTAACCAGATCAACTCATACACAGAATCAGTCCTGACATGGATGAACCGTCCCATCATGCAACATGTGTAAAGGTCACACTCATCGATCACTCAGATCAATAGCCATATCACTGCAGCGTGAACACACAGTGAGATTAAAATAACCCCATGGTGATTCACGTGTCTTAATCATCTGTTGGCGATTAATCTGTCGCCGTCATCGATGAAACATTTATCTCAGCTGTCGCTTCTAATTTGCGGATAATTCACACAAACCTGTTAGAAGTATGTCACATTAACAGGATGAATTCACACGAAGCTGCAAACTGCGACCTGAATGCATCATCAGGAGAGCGACGGAGGAAAACAGAGTATCGTAGCCTGATATCTCTTCTCCCATTATGGGTGACATCTTCCTTCATCACCATGAACACACACTGTAGTTTATTTAGATTCAATCCCTCAAACAGCGTCCTGCTGCCATTATAGAGCACCACATGTGGATTAATCCACCACTGAAAATAGTCCCCAACAAATGCACTATTTCCTCCTGTTTGTTTGATGACAACTACAGTGACCAACTGTTTCAGAAATATACTGATGAAACTATATATCTGTGAGGAGCTTTTAAAGATTTTTGTCTTCAGTAGGACCCAATGGGCTTGGAGCTGCTTGATTTATACCTTATGCATCCGTGTCGGTCAAGCGTGTCTGCACAAAGTGACATCATGCGGAAGGTTTTCACCTCTCAGTGCACATCCAAATTTTTCTAACTACACGGATGGGGATGGGCGCCAAAAATGGAGAACTCAGAGGAGCTTTGAGAATGTCTGTTTGCTGTGAGGAGAAACCCGCAGACAGTATAAAAGATTCAAACGTTTCCTCTTCACGATTCTGCTTCAGCTCATGTCCGTGAGGCCGTCCTTCCAGAAAGTAACGTATATATTTAGCATAAATCAATCGCAGGGCTCCATCTTGAAGTGAGTCCCAATTCCTAAAATGCATCACGAGGAGAGAGGAAGTTTGGTTTTTGGCTGTCACCATCTTGGTTTTTGGCTGTCACCATCTTCGCTTTTGGCTGTCACCATCTTCGTTTTTGGCCGTCGCCATCTGGGTTTTTGGCCGTCATCAACTTGGTTTTCGGCCGTCGCCATCTTGGCGAGAGAGGAGGCTTGCCGGAGGAGCTATAAGTGATGATACACTGGTGTATCCTTTACGGAAGTCTTTTTGATGACTAAAAGAGATGAGACGATGGACAACATTAAAAAAACATTGTTTTGCCAAAGTCAATAAAGTCGCTCCCAGATATATTTTGTTATGTTTTCGGATTGCCTGTCCATCCGGTCCATATTCGTGAACACAATATTTCAGGAACACCTGGAAGGAATTTTTTTCAAATTTGGCACAAACATGCACCTGAACTCAAAGATGAACTGATTCGATTTTGGTGGTCAAAGGTCACTGTGATCCCACCAAACATGTTTTTGGCCATAACTCAAGAATTCATAAGCTAATTATGACAATTTCACACAGATGTTTAACAGGATAAAATGATGATATATATTTGAATTTATATTTAAAACAGAAGTGATGGAGAAACAATTGAAAAATGTAAAATAGATTGGATGGAGAAGTTGTTAGAGAGAGAGATAGAGGAAGAGGAAGAGGAGCCCCAGATGCGGCGCTCTGCTCAGCTCCACCCGGCTCCCGGTGCCCTGAAGGCGGCAGCAGAAGGACAAACCCAACGCACCATCTGATCCCAGAGCAGCCAGGGGGTGCTTCATTTACGCTACAGAGCCTCCCTGTTTAACCCAGCACAACACCCCGCAGCACACACAGACACACATACAGTGGTTTACCATGGCTGTGAGGACATTGCATTGACATCCATTTATGGAAATAAAAAAACACGTAAAAACCAGATGTTTTGAGTGTTATTCCACTTTAAGGAACCGGGAAAACAAAACAAATAAAAACAACATCTGGATCTTTTCCTGTATTGGTCTAAGATCGACTTTCTATGCTGCTTGTCTCAAATTGCTCCACAGTTCAGTAGCAAGTCAATCGCTGTACAGTGAATTGGATTTCTTACACTGATGAGGTCACTGATTGAATGAAAACTGGGACAATTACCTGAAACTCATTTTACAGGCTGCATATGGTCAAACGTGACTTCAGACACATGAAAAATAAATAATTACAAGCTGTTTAACATTCAGAGCTAGTAACAGGACGCTCTGTCCCTTTCTCTGTATATAAGAAGTGGACGTAGTCACCATGATGTCCCCCATTGGTTTGTGGACTACTACTTTGAAGCCTCAAGTTCGACACATGGATGTATAAAAAGAACTGGATACCACGTTGGATACGGAGCACTATTCATTCCTATGAAACTTGCTCTCTTGCGTATGAATCAAAAAAACTTGATTATGGACAGTCACCATCTTGGCTTTTGGCCGTCGTTATTTTGGGTTTTGGCCATCACCATCCTGGCTTTTGTCCGTCGCCATCTTGATTTTTGTCCTTCGCCATCTTTGCTTTTGGCCGTTGTCATCTAGGCTTTTGGCCGTCGCCTTCTTGTTTTTTTTCAACCAGAAGTGACACAATAACTGAATGCTGAATAAGACATTTTTAAGCACTCAAAATGTTTTAATTAACTTTGATGAAGTGAAAACACACTGTGAAAGGGTTAAAGTTGTAAGACGAAAACACGGACAACTCCCAGATCGGACAACGCCGTGGTAGCAACCTGTCAATCACAAGGTAGCCCCGCCCTAAAGCATCCCCTGCTTTATGGTCTATTTGACTCTAAATGGGACCATAGTTTACTAAATGAACATCATGCTGTATTCAAGAAGACTTGAAACTAGCAATTGAGACCATAAATTCATGTTTACAATGTTTACTGAGGTAATAAATCAAGTGAGAAGTAGGCTCATTTTCTCATAGACATCTATACAATCAGACTTCTTTTAGCAACTAGAGGAGTCGCCCCCTGCTGGCTGTTAGAAAGAATGCAGGTTTAAGACACTTCAGGCTTCATTTTTCAGATCTGGACGTTGCCGCCAAGTGAAAGCAAAATAAACTCAGTCAGAAAACACCTGCAATAAAGAATAAATATCACCCTTTGTCTTCACCTCATTATGGCCAAACTGGAATGGGCTCACTGCTGCCCACCTGTGGACAATGGGGGCACAATGAGTACTACACCTACACCATAAAAATAGCCGAAAATAGTTTAAACCATCGGTTGATGGACCACCGCTAAATAAATGTGTGTTTACTTTCACAGCTATAAAGTATGTGAGTGTTAAAGTGTGTTTCTCTGTGTGTTCATATTAACGCTGCCTCTTATCCTTGAACTGAACAACAAACAGCCGTGAAAAAGTAATTAAAAGGAGCTGAAGGAGTTTGCCGCTCTGAGACAAATTCCTGTCCGAGGAAGAAAAAACCCTCTTCATCACTGTCAGGAGAGGAGGAGGAGGAGGAGATGAAGGAGTAATACCGGTTTTATCACTGCCGGGAGAGGAGGAGAGGAAAAGGTTCAGGAGGTGAAAGAGAAGAGTTTATTTTTTAAAGAGAAAGTGAAGCAAGGAATTGAGGAGAAAGGATTAAAAGGAAGGGAGGTTTTATTAGTGTGTAAAGACGAGGAGATGGAGGAGAAGTACAAGTTTTATCACCGCCAAGGGAGGATTAAGAGAAAAGAGGAGGAGATGGAGGAGAATAACAGGTTTTTATCACATCGAGGAGAGGATGGGAAGGAGAGAGGAGAGGAAATGAAAGAGAGTTTAAAAAAAACAACGTGATGAGAAAAAGACTTCATGGTGAGAGGAAAACACTTCTGGAGGTAAGGACGAAGAGAAGGGGATTGAGAGACGAGAGGAGGAAGAGGAGAGGAGGGGAGAGGAAGATGATGAGAGGAAGATAAAGGAGGAGCTAAGGAAACAAAGGAGGAGGAGGAGGAAAAAAGGAAGAGGAAAATATTTCTGGAGAAAGGGAGAAAGAGGAGGAGAAGGGGATTGAGAGACAAGAGGAAAAAGAGAAAGAGGAGGAGGATGAGAGGAAAATAAAGGACGTAAAATGAGAATGAAATGGAAAAGAAGAATATAGAGTATACAGAAGAGGGGAATAAAAGTGGAGGATGAAGAGGAGAAGGAGAAAAAAGAGGAAGAAAAGCCTGAAGAGCAAGAAGAGAAAAAGTTGCAAGATAGAGAGGAAAACAAACACAAGAGAAGAAGAAAAAGAGGAAGATGAAGAAGAAGAGAGTGATGAAGGAGAAGGATGAAGAAGAGGAGAAAAAGGAGGAATGACTCTGCCACCTCAGCTCCTCAGCAGATGATCGATCACCTGATCGATCGGAGCGATCGGAGCTCCAGACAGCACCGAGCCAGCTCATTGGCTAGCTGTCCTGCGCCTCCAGCCAGACGACCTCATTGGTCGGCCAATCGATCGGTTCTATCAGGGGTCTGTCCGTCGATCGGCTGACGGCTGGATCGGGGATCGATTGGTCGGACTGGTCGCTCAGTTCCATCACTGTGATCAGATCAATGGACACCAACACAGGTTTCAGGTGACTGACCACAGATCAGACCACTAACAGCTAACGCAGACTAATGACTAGAGGGCTCTATGTCTAGTGGTCTAATGTAACAAGTACTTATACACATTCAAGGTTCTTGTACTCTACTTGAGTATTTCTGTTACATCCTGGCCTCCTGATTGGGTTATGATTTCCTTGTTTCCATTTTTTAATTATTATTTCCTGTATTATTTTGGTATTCTCACCTCTCCTCTAGCTTCAGAAATTTTCACTTCCTGTCCTTGTTAGATTGTCGGCCTCCTCCCTGATTAGTCTCACCTGCCTCATTAGTCTCACCTGCCTCGTTAATCTCACCTGTCCCTGATCACCCATCCTCCGCTGTGTGTTTAGTCTTTGTCTGTTTACAGTTTGTCTAAAGCCAAGTTCACTCTACACAACTTTCTGTCTTGTAATCAGAATTCTTTAATTCGTCGTGGTTTTCACACTACATGACT